>JACJUY010001471.1:33177-103651 GCA_014220935.1 Platorchestia sp. MABIK | reverse complement strand
ACGCCTTATTGTTAAAATAAAAGAAAGTGATGTACTCCATATATCACGACAATTACAATATAAATTGAACATCTCAGCGGACGATCCATAATTCACAACGAAATGCTGATAGAGAAAAGGGATCACGACAGTGTACATCGGTGCAGGCTGTGTACATCGGTGCAGGCTGTGTACATCGGTGCAGGCTGTGTTTCAGCACACGCCTCAGTACACTGCTGTCAGCAACATCTAGTCTGATCTCGCAGCTATCACTAGTAAAGGCATTCTATTAATCTTTATTTTCCTCAAATTCAGCATTTGGAGCGGCAGGCAAATCATAGTACATTGTTAGCAAAGCCTAATCTCATTCTGTTTCACCCAGAAAAGATTGACGTTGAATAATTCGTGGCGGACGTTGACCGAGTAGCTCATTCTAGACTCGCGCTCTCCCATACACACTTGTGACGGTAGCACAGGGCACAATAATTGCTGTACGTTGGATTATACGCCGTATAGTAAGGGGGCTAATTGTTAGTGCAGCGTTCTGTCATAATTATACCTTCCCTCAAGTAATTGTTCATCTTGAATTTAGCAACTGAATGTTTCCTGAGTTTTGCAGATTTGACTCAAACGCGTGACATCGATAATAATGCTTAGTACACGTGCGTGTTGTGGGTCAAGGGTCAAACGTGCGATGTTGTGCCAAATACCTGATGTTTCAATCGCACATGCTGTGCACGGTCGTAACATCAGATGCATATGATGGACATGCTGGTAATTATAATGGCATGTTGAGCTCCCGTTGTATGTAACATCAGTTACAAGAGATACACACGATCGTAATATCAATGGCATTTTATAAGCCCTCGGGGGTGGTATTAAAAATGAGATTCGTACGAGCGTAAAATCCATAAAATGCGATGCAAACCAGCGTAACAGCAATGCATCAATGTAACCGCTAAATTCATATCGAAAGATATGGCGCAAAAGTGCAAGGTTTTAATTTCCCTCTGAGTTATAGACAGATAACGTAACGTTCATCATAATATTTTTTATTCTTGCTACCTTTGTGCAAAGTCATTTCAAAGCAATTTTGAGTAAAAGTGTATTTTTCCCAAAGCTTTTCCACTGACGTCACTTGGGTTATAAGAGACCAAAAATTGATTGGTACTTCACTTCAAATAATTGATCATTTAATTTTACAAAGTTTTTGTTTGCCAATCACTGAAAATTATCTGAACTTTTACGTCAGGCCCAGCAAAATGACTCTCTGAAGCCATTCATAGCCTCCTTCACAAACTTATATTTGGTGAGACAAACATTCAAGCAAGCATCCGCTTCCACAATTCACCTGAGCACAGCGCCCCTCGTCTGAGGGACTAGAAGAGCACGTTTCATCGCGATGCAGAACGTAACTGCTGTTCAACGTTATTTTCTGAGCTGCGACCGTGACTGTTGTGGTTTCTGTGTATTGTTATTTGCTATTTCATTTGTGGTGCAGTGAACAAAACTGCTGTACTTTCTGAGCAGTGAAAATAAGTGCTGCGGTTTCTATGAATTATTATACGACGGCAATGAACATAACTACTGTGCTTTCTGAGCAGATAACGTAACTGCTGTTGGTTCTATTAATTATTACACGCCCTGCAGCGAACACAACTGCTGTACTTTCCTTGCAGTGAGCGCAACTATTGTGCTTACTGCGTATTGTTATTTGCTGTGCAGCGAGTTCTGTTGACTGAAATTTTTTGTTAAGCATTCGGCAGCGGCTGGGCCGATCGCGCTTCCTTGTTTGCGCAAGCCACAACGAAACAATGACACGTCGGAGCTTGTGCACTAGCGAGCGGCGTGTCTCGCGCAAGCTCTTGCATAGAATTAAACTCAACGAGATTTTTGTTGCTCACGCTCGTGAAATTCCCTCAAAGAATTTCTTGCACACAGCGTACTTGAGCAGTACGCCTGCTGCTCAGGTGCAGCTCTGCCACAAGCGCTTGCCTCAAGCAGATCTTCAACTTTATAGCTAGATCAGACGCAGAAGATCATCCGAAGTTACTCTGCGCTTCGTTCTAAAACAAATGTTACTTCTGTCAGCACACAACTATAAACGAAGTTATAAACCTCGGTCCTATTCTGTTAGAATTCTCTGCTTCTATAACTTTCAAGTTAAAAAAATAATTGAGTGTTTCATATTTCACAACCGTCTTTCTGATGGCTTTTGAGATTGAAGTCCATTACCCTTAATTCGAAACACTAACATGATGATTTGATCCTTTTAGAAGTGTTAGAAATAGAAATTGGAGTAAGTCACATGTTAGCAATAATTCCTATCATAATCAGCCCCACACTGCGCCTGGGAAACAAGATCAAAACGCAAACTTCAAAACAAATCATCGCGTCCACTAGGATCATTGAAACTCCAGTGCCCTGTGGAAAACATCGGTGCAGCATTGAGTTTTTCCTCAACCCATCGTACTGCCAAAAAAAAACATAACTTATGTCGCAAATAAGGTCCAACGATCAAATAGGTACCGCGTATGACAATGAATCTTCAACAATTTAGAGAGTGCAGTAAGATGCTACGTCGCTGTATATTTACAAACAGGACATGAAAGCCATCAATGCAGGAGAGCTCTTCATTATGGGTTCATTTAATTCTCTTCTTTGATGCTAGAACAACTCTATACAAATATGTAAGTACGAAAGGTACATGTGTATGTTTTAAAACCAATTTTTTTTCAGAATACAACGCAAAACTGTCACCGCAGTACAGTAATGACAGTAAATTCATTATGCTATACAGTAAGCACAATACTGTACCAAATAGTCTAATATCTATGTACAGTAAATTTCTTACATGTACATTACAGTGCAGTAGGTAGAGACAATGTAAGAAAAGAGCGAGCGTCACTGAGATCGAGGGGAGAAGTAAAAAAATGCATCACCCCAATTCCAGAAATACTGGTTGATTTAAGCTCTGCTGTATTTAGCTTCCGAGAACCTCAACTAAAACTACAGAGATGTTAAGGCGAGAAAATCATTTTGATCAGTTACAGTTCAAATTCTAAACACAATATAGAAAAGCATTTTTTTGCCAAACAAATAGTGGAGCAATAAATGCTAATGATTCAATTTGCTTTTGAGGCAAAGTATTGGTAAGAAATGTGTGTTTACGGAATACTTTTGATAGACATCCCAAACACGCCTTGCAAAGCGTTTGTTGGTTTCCACGTCGACGACATTGTACTTTTGTGCAGCAAACAAATAGATCTCTGGCGCCGCGACTGCGCCAGCGCCTTTCGTGCACTCAGGCAATGGCGAAAAAAAAATGAAGTGAGGATCGTTTTTTTGTAACCACTGATACAGAACTTCAAGGAAGGAAGCGGTTCTGTGTACTGTGTAAAAGGCATTGTTGTGCACCGTGAGTTCTGAATCTATGTTTTCTTGCGGAAACAGTTTACGTTCATTCAACATTCAACATTCTCTAAGGCAGTCTGCTCTTCCCAAAAATAACTCAAACAGAATCTTCAGTTCAGTCTCAATGCGGAGCTTTGTTCTTTTTTCTAAAGCGATTAAAGGCAAATTGTTTTACATGAATCTAACCAGCGATACCCTAATCGTACTGCAAATGACGAAAAAACTTTCGTCCTGGGATCCAATGAACTACGAAATTGTGCACTGATGAAAATTATATCAATCAAGGTAAGTCTCAAGCTTAAACCAGCCCATAAAGCTTCCGGAAATGTCTTTATTGATCGCTTTGTTCCATTATTACTTCCGTGTCGTAGAAACAGTTTTCAAGTGTCTTTTCCAAAGTGGAGGGAGTGAGTAAAGTGCAAGCTCAATAATTAGAATAATTTCTTTCTAACTACTTTTGCCCCTCTTCTTGGTTTTTTATTGTGACTGCAAGAGCTCTATTTACACTGGTAAAAATACTACAAGGTCCAGACTAGGATCGAGCCACGATCTTTTTTGTCAAATGTGTGATGCTCAACCATCGCACCAATGAAGTGACTAAAAATTACACTAAATCGTAATATATTTTCGAAATTTTTGGTCCTTCAAAATTTGTTTGTGATTATTGCACAGAGAACTCCCAATGTACTACGAAGTTGTGTTTACAGTTGCATGTAAGTTTGTTGTATATTTAAAAAAAAATTTCATGAATGCTTTTAAAAGTGGAAGTACACACGAGAGGAATTGAGTTGCCGTGTGGAAACACGCTGCTCTGAATCGAAAGTCTTAAGAGCTTATTCATTAGATATTCATTAATATTTACTGTATTTCCTATTCTACACAAATTGCATTCAAAACTCACTTTGCATGAGTTCATTTGAAGCTAATCTTCCATGGATGTTGTGGTCAGCTTCATTGCTTCAGGCACTGAACGCGTCAATTCCTCAACAATGTTGAAGATTTTGAAGTAAGCGTCGTCTCACCATCGTCTCGAGCAGCACCAGACCTCAAAAATATTTCTTCGTGCTGCTCGTTTTTCCCGCCATTTTTCTGCCTCTTATTTACCACGGCTATAGACTGAGTCACCTACAATTATTTTAAAACCAATCTTTTTCTCGTCATTCTGTAGTTTCCCGCCTCATTCTAACCCTGAAATTATTCATACGTGAACCTCCTACTCTCTTTGTGTTATTTGTTTGTCAACTTCTGTTCTCACCCACACCAACAAGCTTCGCGTACCTAAGTCGCTGCTTGAAAAAAGTTACCTACTAGACAACCCATCGTACTAGCCATTTCCTATACTAAATATCTAATACCATTTTATCTACACTATTCATCATGGTTACTGAAATTCCTTATACAATTTAAAAAGATCTGACTCAGAACGTGGAATCCTACCTACACATTCCTCCCATAGAAATCGATCTAAGTATATATTGCTTATAATTACGTTTATCAGAGTATAATTCTGTTTATCTGAGCATATCTACTTTCCGATAAAGTAATGGGGTTTCATCAGGTAAAGCACTTATATACGGGCACCGTTTGCCTTCTCAAGTACGAGTATTAACACGAAGCTGTAATTTGATTGAAGATTTAAGGCTTCAAAGTAATTCATTTATTGAAACAGATCGAGTCTTTGACAGCTATCGGCATGATGATGTCTTTCCAAATGTCAATATCACTTTAAAAAATTGAATTAGAATTGTTTTTCAGCGTTTTAGATTTATGAACTAAGCTTAGAGTCTAAACGAAGAGCTATACGCTTCAAAATTGATCGAAGACTCCTGATGTTAATAACAAGTAGATCTACAAGCTTTAACTAAACATTTTGGTTGTACAAAACGCACACATTACGCAAAACGCATAAACGTCATCTAAGTCCTTCTGAACAGAAAATTGAATAAACAACCAGTTCAACTTTTGTTTTCTTAAAAATTATAATTTAAAGCGAGGCAAGAACTCAAAATACAACTATTTTTCGGAATTGGACTTGTGTAAAAGGTGTAGACAGCATTCAATTTGTATATCCCTGCAATCTAACGCAGGGATGGAGAGTCAGACTTTAGAATTGAAGGCCTCGATATCAATTCCTAGTATCTGAGTAGAATATTTACAAGAGGTGCGGCTCATCCGATTTTATAGAAAAAGGAGAAGGGAAGCAAAAGAGTACATGGAAGCCCTCGAAATCCATGATCGTGTATTTCATTCTCTTCACTAAAGAATGAGTTGAGAAACTATTATTATAGTGATAAAAATCCAACATGAAATGGAACTCTCAATTATGTTTTTTCTGAGAATTCGCCTTAGCACTACATTCGCTAGTACTCCAGATAGCGTGATATTAACATGACGATATGAGACAAAACGTAGCGTGAAATTGCTATATGCTCATGACACCGTGTGGTATCGAAATACTACTCCATAATCACCAGCTGAAGAATATTTATGCTTCATGAAATTCTTAAATTCAATGGAAAGCTGAGACAAATCACTGTTGAAGTAATTATAGTCGGAATCATAAAGCAAGCCTTACCCCTGACTCATGCAATAAACACTACCAGAATAATTGCAGGTCAGGGCTTTGAATAGAAATTTGCACAAAACGTAAAATTTGGCTAAGGGATTGTGAACATCCAGTTATTGTAATTTAATTGAACTTTGTTGTGATATTATGTAAAACCTTCAATGATGTAATTCCTCACATGTGTCCTCTACGTACTCCAGAACACGTGACATCAGCAGGTCTCCTCTAGAAAAGTCTTCAGTTTCCGATAAGCATCATGAGCTGCTCCATTAGGCTTCAGGAAGTTTGTTTCACACTTGAATGAGCTTTTAAACGAAGGTGTTTAGGAACTGAAGCCGACTATTGGACAATTTGCAAGTTCAAAGTCGATAGCAACGGAGAAGTCAATTGGGTCTTTAGACGAGAAAAGGAAGAGCTGCGTCATCTGCGAAGAAATCGACGAAAGCTACGTTTCCCGGCAGCTGCTTAGGGACGGGGCAACAGAGCGTGCGACACAAATGTTCTGAGTAGAAATGACATTTTAATGATGCTCCAACGTGGTGCAGAAGGTAAAGTTATAGTTACATTGTACTCATTTGGAAGTATTGTCGGAACTTTCATTCAGCGCAGTTACGACTCGATGTCTCTCATACTGTTGAGAATGCTTCTTTAGGAAGTAAAAATTGAGAAATTCATGTGAGATCGATGTCCAAGCGACGTTGTTTTAAAAAAATTAAATTTCATGCATTTAATACGCAGAACCTGTTCGAATGTTCATACTTCACTAATGTTGCTGATTGAAACCGCAGAAAATTTTTAATCTTATCTGTAGTTTCCATCATTTTCACGCAGATTTGATTTCAAAATAAGTCTTCTCATGTTCAATGAAAAATCATACTCCGAAACAAGAACGACATGTGCTTTCTCTGACAAGTAAAGACATAGTCTACAAAATCATTCTGTGGCACAAAGCTTTCATAGAGCGATGATTAAGCAGGTTTTGAAATAGTTAAAGGCCGATAATCTACGACCCGAGTTGAGATAGAAACGTGTCGAGACTTAATATTAAATTTCTAGGGACAGAAATAGCAGCACACATGATTTGACCATTTTATTGAAGTAAGGTGATTAAACTCCCACAGGGATATTTTCTAGAAACAACTCAAAAAACATGAAACATATTTGGGAAAACTTAAATAAAAACTTCCATGTCAGAAGTTGCGTTAAAATTTCAAAAGAAATGAACTTTCATTTGCGCAAAAAACGACTTTTTGTCACGCCTGTTCAGACTGAGATTCTAGAAAATAACAAAGAAGCCTCTGATGCATGACGTTGATGATTTCCTTGAAATGAGACCTCTCTGTTTCGTTTTAAGACCAGTCAAAGACATCGCTAAGCGCATGTGTCCGACACCATTTGTTACTGAAACAGCGAAGCCGAAAAACAGTTAAAGTTAAAGCTCCTCGAGGAGTTGTTGGTTCTGCGTCTTATCCTGTGAGAAACACTAATAGACATTCCTATTGTATTCTCAAAACACAAGGAAAATACTGAATTTTATAAAACCTGAGCTCCACTTTCAACGCGAAGAAATTTCTAAAATTATTTTACAGGTCGAATAGTTCAGTAGTGTCGGAAATTGTGTTCATTAAACTTGAATTTGTTTTCCCAGATCATGCCGCATTTATTTTCAACTTTGAGCATAAATATAGTCTTGATGTGACTAGATATTTTAATCAGGTTCACTTTTTGCAAATAGAAAGGAATGGTTCAGCTAAACTCATTCAAGCAAGCGTCGCAAAAGCCAAACATAGGCAGAACAGAGGCGCGGTCTAAAACTGTAGCAGTTAGAGATTTTTTCAAGGATGCATGAAAAGTTATCTGTAAACAAAGGTCAACACAGATAACGTACTAATTATGAAAGGATGTATACTGTAAAATATCTCATTTCAGTACAGCTAAAGCAGTGTATAATCAGCGCATCATACCACACTGTTTTTCGCCAAGAGTTGATCGTTTTGGAGAATTTTGTTAATTAATCTACTTCGTCTGTAAAATATTTCCTAAACTCGTTCTGGTCTCGAACGAAATTTAAGTAATCTTTTGTTAATTTTCCTTGGAAGATGCTGGTACCCAGACTTTAGGTTCGTTAGTTGCAAGTCGATAAGCTTAAGAGCTGACAGGAAGGCACCGTTATCAGGTATCTTGTTTTGTTTGGACTCTTTCGTAAACACCAACTCTCACTAAAGCGGTGTGAAGCTTCTCACAGTCTAGGTTTTGACACACCTTAGCTATTTAGCTCTAATTATTCAAATGTCAACAATTATTAAAATGATGTCGGCCCCTTGTGTATTTCCATTTAAGAACAAATTATTGTCGGCCCTTCGTGTATTTCCATTTAAGAACAATGTTATGTAGGTGCAAGTGCCGTATGTGAAGGTCTTGAGGCAATTTTTCTCGACCTTGTGTAAACATTGTCCGATTTATTTTTTATTTATACAATGCTTCGAAAATAATAACAGTTAAATTTCCCATATAACTTCAGATTTTACAAATATGAATATTTATTCAAATTAGAAATGAATTACAAATATCAATTCAACTACATCGAGCGGGTACGACATGATCAAAGGTTATCAAATTGCTAAATACGCCAAAATCTACTATTTCTTCTACTGTTCACCGGCTTTATGAACATGGAACTATTGTTGTGAGTCATCTCATAACGCTAAACATGTCCGACTTACAGCCAAACCATCAGGTTGAAATGAGGCAGTAGAGGGCGCTCTAACTGACTCAAACCGAAAATTGACATTCCGGTGCCTGCACAAACATTAAATCCCATCATCCTACGACTCCGTAACGAAGAACAACTGCAGCTCATCGAAGATGCCAGATGTCGAAACCAAGAGAAGTCCTCTCTGTAATAATCTTCTTATGACATTATTTGATTTAATTTCTTATGAAAACTATAAACAACGTCATTAACAACTCAATTAAGTAATAATCAATGTTGCTATTGAGAATAGGATTTTAATGTATTATCATCAAACGACGTTGCTTACTCGTGAGGCTAGATCATAATCATCGTTAATATTTTCCGGTGCGGTAAACGCTATGCCCTCGCATGAGGAAGTCCGGCATTGGTATCACGACCGTGTTGGTGATGGTCGATGTTTCTGCCCCGCTTGCCCCTTCGGGCATTGCGAAGATCTATTTTGATAAAATCCTTTCGCTGTCATTTATTATCAAAATCCAATTCACGTATAAACGGGGTTAAAAGCTCGTTTTTCAATCGCCAACCAGAAACTCGCAAGCAAGATAAGCGCAATCATTTTTAGGTGTTCACATCAGCCCTATTCCCGCCACTAATTCTCTCGTAGGATTATCCTTGACGCATCGGATTATTTTTGATGTAACAGGTTTATCTTTCATGTTGTAGGCATATCTCCGATTCACTAGGAAATTCTGGAATTCTTTCCTTTCACCGCCTAAAAGGTTCAGGTTGTCTTACTTCCCTGTTAAAGATGGAGTTACAAGTTGTCGCTGACGTTACTGAAGTTGATAATATTAGAGTGCTACCTGACGCCACCTTAAATAATTACTTGAAACTTTGAAGTCTTGGATCATATTATATTACAAATTGGATATAAACTACGGATGACTCATCTATCTTCTGAATGATAAATGAAATAGTGGCGATAAAAAGGTCTCGATGACGATGATAAAAATATGATTATGAGGAAACAAACAGAGCGTAAAGCGTTGCATACATTCTTAAAATAATACATACAGAAATCTCATGTTGGTCCAGTATTATATGAAAAAAATAACATACTCGTATAAAGTTGACGCTGATGCAGGTTCAAAAAATTTCATGTTAAATAGGCCCATTACAACTAGTGCCGAACATATCAACATTAAATGACATTACCGACAATATTCTTTGAAGGTTAAACGATACCAAAACAAAGCCAATTCGGAAGCCTGAGAAAGAAATTAATGTTCATGAAGAAGAGCCGTGGCAAAATTGTCAGAATTGCCTTGAACTTGTCACCGCATAATTTTTTTAAATATCTGCAATATATAGATCTTCAAATGGAAAAAACGACTAGAAAGGACGAAAGGTCTTGTGAGCAGGTTCTAGAATAATAAGTTCACAGATGAGATCGAGTTTTTTAGAAGAGAAATTTTCCACTGTTAAATAGACGTTTATCAGTCAGAGTAAAAGAGGGTAAGGAATGTGCATCACGTTAATCACCTACGCTAAACAAAATATTTCGACATCAAAAACCCACCTCAGTCATGGTGTGGGGTGCACAGTGGGGTTCACAATGTATAATCTCCACCAGACAAGCGAGAGAGGGCTGATTAGGCATCGTAAAGCCGTGGATGAATACGTTTTGTTAAAGGCCTAATCTGCGCCCACTGCGCTGTGAAGGTAACGTAATTCATGGTCAGATGAATAAGTTAAAAAAAATGAATTAATATCAGTGAAATAATCATATTAATGACGTTTTTATATCAGAGATGCAACGATATCAGCGAAATTATTCTTTCAAAGATGGGATGATTTCAAATATATTATAAACTCGATTGCTTTGCCGTATTGAGATATTACCTTTTGAAGCCATGACGCTATTTGGCGTGCCCAAGCGTGCGGCCACCTCAATGGGTTAAGCAGACCAGTGCGGTGGACCATGACCACAGTCGGCGCCGGTTTGCACAGGCTTGATAGCTGGTCGCTTCGCTCGCTGATCGTTTCACAACTGCTCGCCAAGTTGTGAAGTTGTGGAAGTGTCCCGTTTAACTTGGTGCCCACTGAGGGTCACTCCACGTCAGTGTTTGGTACGGACGTACCGTAGATCTTCATGTGAATTTTAAAATATCGCCTTTGTTTTGAAAAGATTTCTCCTAACGCCCTCCCTATTATAAAGAGATATAGAAGTATGTTTACTTAAAGTGACTCTTGCATTACACTGCGTACACGCTGGGGTACTAACAATACATCGGTCATTTGAGAACTTTCTATTTTTGTTCATTTCGTTTTCTTCGCTAAGGTTATAATCTTTTCTCTTAGCAATATTAGTAAATAATATAGAAGTAGAGAAAAAGATGATGTGAGGTTTATAATCAATAAGTCAAAATATTTTCGAATTCTCAATCTCACCACATCACCCACACGAGCCAAAGCACAATCTCATCCTCACGGCCATCCTGCGCGTACATTATGCATGCTATCAGAGACGCAGAGACCTGCTTTTATGCGCTGCCTCACATGCTTCGTGTTCAGCTTCGTCTCTCGCTTGTGTGCTGTACTGTAAAGTTTAGCCCAAAGTCACAGTACATCGCTTGAGAATACTCAAACTCATTTTCAGACCGCCTCTTAAGTTACGTCATCACCACAGCCTGGCTCGTAATACAAGCAGACCATTTCATGAAAACCATCTCAGGCAAAGAAATTTGGTATCCACAATCACTGACTCATAAAAGACAATTTTTTAGGCCTTCAAGATAGTGAATTTTTTTGGGTGATTTTAGACACATGTGGCAACGTATGCATTCACTGCGTTGTGATCAGCATGCTGTTCCGGATGAGCTCTCTTTCAAACACAATAGAACTGCAGACACACCCAGAGCCTCAGTTTTCTGAAAGTCTACACTCATCATTTTGCTCTCCGCTCCAACGTCTGAGTCGCTAGCGAAAAAGTCCTCGGGTTAGTTGCTTTAAATCCTTTAAAGTAACTCTAATGTCCCAATTAATTAGCCTCGCAGTCAACTTAGCTCAAAAATTTACTCAAAGTCTTTGCTTGCGTCGTTCACAGCTTTTGTTTTCAAGCTTTTGAATTTACTGCATTTCGCTCACTTTTACAATTTCGTCGATGTAAAAGTAGCTAATCTTATAACTCGTGTTGTGAGTAATTTGCAGAATGAGATTCAAATGACCCTTCTGAAGTACAGGGAGACGTTTAACACTTTATGAATCCAGTACAGTACAAATATCTCATTTCTTATTTTCTGCCGCATAGAAAACATATGAGCTGTCATCTTATCTTTGCCTATTTATGATGGATACGGACAAGGTAATATGCTCACCAACTTCCTTAAGTTTAACTTCTTCTAGTACGAATTAATTTCATCTGTATTCACTTTGCTCTATTCACCTATGCGAAGTTGTGTGGAAGCACTGCAGTGAAGATATTCACTAAAACATTTCTCAAATCGTTCAAAGTTCACTAAGTTCAGCAAACGTCTCTACGGGCGTTTAATTAGTGCATATGCCCAAAAACTAAAGGCTTCATAAAAATAATCGAACGCTCAGAAAATGTTCTTGATTGGACTTGCAGTGACATACCAGATCCGAATTTATTCGTGTGATTTCTTCATGATACAAATCTAAAAAAATTAAAGAGACCTTGTAGCTCAACATATGTAGTACTGAAAAATTTTACTCAAAAGTTGGCTTATACGAATAAGCAATACTAATTTATTCAGATCTTTGATCTGCATCTATTAATGTTCTGTGTAGGATGATTGTAAGTAAATATACAATGCGAAACTGCAAATTTGTGTCAAGTGGAATTTTCAGCACCGATAACGAATGGGAACCCTTGAGCTGTCAATGCTTGCACTATCGCACAAATCACACATTAGGGTGCTGCACTTTAAGAAAGCTGTCAGCATTCAACTTTTACCTAACGATGGCCAGTTAATCAATGATAAAAAAGATAACAGTGTTAATGAAGAAAGAACAGATCGGCACTGAATTTGCTTCAGTTGTAGTTCAAGGCTCGACGGCTAACACGATTTTTTGTTTTAGACGTACATGTAGAGTGCATGCTTAGAGTGAGTAAATTTCTAAAGTTTCGTTCCTAAAATTTCAAGTATTTCTTGATGAGAAAGCCAACTGCCAATACAAACTTGTGCAACGAGACTTGCCTGGGAGAGTCATGCCATAATTTGTGTTCCTAAAGTTTAAATAATGTCATTATATTCATCTTTTGAAATGAATAAAGAAATAGGGGAAATTAAATGAAATTACCAAATTTCATACGCATTGGAATTAAATCATCGAAACAAAAAGAGATTTTCATGATTGAGATTTGTAGACGACCCATCCAGGCATTATTCATACTACCCATCATGAGACTACAAAGTGTGCTAAAACTTTTGTTCAATTTCATCTTAGTTAAAGTTAAAATTAAGTTAGATAAAGTGAGTTAGTTAATTAAGTTAGCCGAGGTAAAATTTTCAATTTATAGCTCACGGCAGAGCCTGTGCTGCATATTCCACTGAGGAGAAAAGCTTCTTGCATATCTCTGTAAAGCTTCTGATGCATATTTTCGTTCGTTTATTTTTCTACAACCTTAATATAGTTTAATTAGATAGAGTTGCAATGAAACTTTTCCTCAGTCGGAATGTGCTAGTTTATTACTGTCAAACCCTGCAGAATGAGTTAGCTCGAAATCATTGATAAATCTAAGTTAAATTTTACACTTGATTTATGAACGCAATCAGAACTATCTCAGAAACTATTTCACAGTCAAATATATAACATCACATCTTACTGAACTGTTCCTTGAGGAAGTAAAAATGTAAAGTTCTTATCATACAAACTCCAAAGGTATGTTGTAAACGTTATCACAAACTTAATTCGCTGTGTTTGATGCCCAACAACCTAACTCGTATTCTTGCCACTCTCTTATGCGTGTATTTAAAAGTTTTAAAAACCCCATTTCAAGTCACTTTTTTGATTGCCCTATAAAGCAGAATCGCCGCCTTTCTAAGCGCACAACTTTCCCCTCAACTCGCTCCCTCAGAGAGCCGAGCGGCGCCGCGCTGCTGTCCTATAGCGTTGCCCTCCACTTTCACCTCTGCTACACTCATTAGCTCCCCCTCTGAGAATGCGAGCGTTGATTTCACGATGAAAAAATATTCAAAGCGAATCACGCCCTCCATGCCTTGTTGATTTGTACTCGCGTGCTGCTTTCGTCCAGAATGATACTCCGGAGGTGATCTGTAATTACTATCTGTAAAGATAATCTGAACTCCTGTGAGAGAAAAAAATAAGAAGACCTAGTAAGTGGGAAGTTGATTTTCAAATCTCTGGTACTTGATTAAGTCACTTTTTTCTGGCCTGCTGTTTCAATGTCACTTGGGTTGAGGCGTTGCGATCGAAACTTACTTCTCAGAGCACCACCAGCCATTCCCGTCAGACATCACTGTTGAATCACCACCAGTTATCATCGTCAGTCATCACTGGTGAACTCCGACGACGCTGAATAAACTAATATTGTGCAAAAAAAAAAAATGCACCATACTCTGACTCATTTGTAGATTGAATAAAAAAGATGGATTTTCAATACTTCAATTTCTGAGAAAGCCTAAATAATGGTTACCTGGCACTTCAATTGCTGGTTGAACTCTTATTTTCACCGCAACAGCAGCAGCTGCGCATGGCAGCTGGTACTTGGAAAACATCTATTTTTGTCTGAGTTTACTCACAAAATGTTTTAAGCTGCTCTGTTTTCCCTACGCTTTCTAAGGCAATTTATTCAGTTTACTTTCGATTCTTATCTTCATCTCCATCAAATATCAAGTCAAGTAGCGAAAGGAGTGAAAGTTGACAGTGACATTTCTGACGTAGGTATACAACCGGCACTTAGCAATAAGCAGCGTGATTCATGTTTCAGGCTGTTGCAGTATCTTCCATTATGTTTGAAGAAAATGAAAACCACTAAGGTCTCAGTCTTCCATTCGTTTAATTTGTGATTAAACTATCGAATATGAGCAATTACGAGGGTACTGTCGTTTCTGAAATGTTTGACGTTTCCAAATGTCCAGGTAGTAACGAAAATTCGGCATTTTTGTAACAGTGTCAGCAGCACGTGAGCAACAGTGTCAGCAGCACGTGAGCAACAGTGTCAGCATCACGTGAGCAACAGTATCAGGAGCACGTGAGCAACAGTATCAGCAGCACGTGAGCAGCAGTGTCAGCAGCACGTGAGCAACAGTATCAGCAGCACGTGAGCAGCAGTGTCAGCAGCACGTGAGCAGCAGTGTCAGCAGATCGGTAAGTACTGACATCATCTCTTCAGAACAACAGCTGTTCCGAAAAGCTTGGTATTGACATCACAAGATTGATATCCCTACATTAAGTGACAGCGACAGTTAATAGAGCCCTCGAACCCCTGCTAATAAATATCCCCACGAGGGGACCACGCGTTTTGCGATGAATTTAAACGTAGGGCTTAGACACAACCCAAACGTGGATAAACCATGGCTGCGTTGCTTCATGTTTAAACTTGATTTTTTACTAATATGTTGCTTGCTTTTGGATTGCTAATATGTTCCTAATATATTGGTTATATGTTGTTCATATGTTGCTAATATGTTGCTAATATGTTGTTAATATGCTGCTAGCGTTTGAATTGCTAGTACGTTGCTGATATGTTGCTAATATGTTGCTCACATGTTGCTGATATGTTGCTAACATGTTGCTAGCGTTTGGATGGCCAATATGTTGCTAATATGTTGCTAATGTGTTGCTTATATGTTGCTAGCGTTTGAATCGATAATACGTTTCTTATATGTTGCTTGCATATTGCTAGCGTTTGGATTGCTAATATGTTTTTAATATACTGCTTATATATTGCTAGTGTTTGAATTCTGGTTTGTGGACAAATTTTCCTAAATCATCAGCCTGTATGTGCAAGAAGGTCTAATAAATTAAACTCCTTACGTGAAACATTTGAAATTTCATTTGGCTTGTGTCTGTAACATTCAAGTAGGTCATAGATATGCTCCCGCATTGCTCCTCCTCGTTTCAAATTTCAGTCTGAGCTGACTGCTCCTCACAAAGCTCCCTCTAGCGTGGTTGCTGTTACTCTCATGCTGTTCGAATCCTTCTTTCTGATCGCTGTGATGCTAGACCTTGACTGATCAAAGTAAATGCTGTTCCATTTTTCTACCCAAAATTATATAGCATAAAGTCAAGACTTCTTACCTGAACATTGTGACACGCGATCTTGATTCTGTGCTGCATTAATGTTCCATTTTTCATCACGAGTCTGTTCAACCTCGTCATCAAGTTTCAAGTGTGATAGCGTGCTCTAAGTACATATTTTAATATGCATAGAATAAATCAATTAGATGTACTCTCAGGTTGTCATTGATCCCCCCAGTACCTAAATTTCTAGCCCCCTTGAAAGGCCTGTCATCACTCACCTTGGCTCAAATTTACCGTTGAATATTTCCTAGTGCTTTCCCATGAAATTTATTTCACTCTCATCCAAAATGAACTATCGCATCACACTTTAATAGAAAGTAACTTCAACTATATGACCCACGATCCATTTCATTGCTTTAAAAAGTCTAAATAAAGTTCTATCACGCAAACTTCTCCACGAAATTCAAGTTTATGAGCAGATGTCATTGCAGTGGTGCGCACAGGGCCTCTACTCTTCTTGCGCTTAAAGCTGGTACGAGAATTACATTGAGTTTTTTTATGCCAACTCACTAATTGAAAATAATACAATTAAAATCAACCTGGATGATTCTCAGAGAAATGAAACCCAAAAATGGTCACATTCGAATTTTTGTCATGCTTCAAATACACTTTTGAAATCGCAACCCCTGATTTTCATATCCACGATTACGCACATGTACCAATTTTGAGCCACATCGATTTAATACTTTATACATTACGCATCAATTCTTAGCAAAAAGTTTTCGACGACCCAGCACAACTAATATATAACCTGCTCGTTGAAAAACAACCGGTTTTCCAGTGAATCAGAAACAAGTTTTCCTACTACGTGCTGTATCGCTCAAAGCTATAAAGGGTGATTTTCTTGTAAATGGAGCATAATGGACTACTGCTCAGCCACCCATTCCAAAAATTTCCAAGCTTCCAAAAAACTAGTGAAAATAAAATGAAGACTAAACCGCGTATTCCATAATTTTGGACAATGCTTCTTAGTTCTATTCGATCAATATGGTACAATAATCTAACATCTTATGCTGGACTTCACCTTTAATCAGACTTTCAATTCCACTTCCAAGCCCCCGTAAAATTGTGCGCACACAAAATGAATAAAATTGAAATCTAATGGGAACGGAGAATGTTCGAAACCGCTTAAGGGAAATCCGTATTTTGACGCTAATATGGGAGCCAGCTACGCCCTATCGCTCCTCCGGCAGCCTGCACGTCCCTGACGCCCTTTGAAGCTGTCGTTTGTGCAGATGTGGCCTCAGGCTACGCAGAACGTTCTAACCAGCTCCACCGGATAGAACGGTTTACTTTGGTGCTTTTCAGAAACGAACGGAACTGCATTTGTTTGTGTGCTGGGAACATTGTTTGTTGGGTTGGAAATTTTGTTTATATAATTAGAATACAGTATATAGTACTTCATAGTAAATTATTTCGCTGTTATTAAGTTCAGTGGAACTCGATTTTTTTAAGTACTCGAAACTAATAAAGGTTAATATTGCTTTACAAGTCACAATTAACGAGACCTTAAGCACGTTTTTGATTACCTTTTGCAAAGGATTTCATGATCTAATTGCGCGTCAATTTCTGGAAATATTCTCTGAAATAAATAGTTAAAAACAACATGGTTCAGTTCTTGCCGCATGGTCTATTCGTTTTGCTGTACTTGGGGAATTTTTTCCCTCCAGGCAGCTGTAGTTGGCAATTAAGCTTCCCACAAAAAATCATAGGAAATGTTCCCGATGTCATTTGTTTGATGATAATTCAAATTCCACTGTATCCTCGATACGCTTTCTAGGCATTTCAATGATCAAGTGTAAGCCTCCCACTCTTTGTCGAAATTGTGTTGGGTTTACTACAACTTCAAACATTCACAATGCCGATTTAACCATTTCTTTCTCCGCGAGCCAGATGAGCCGTAAGCGAAATTGCACAAGCTAATGCAAAGTTCAGAAGTAGCAGAACGCTTGTGATACGTGGCCTCAATTTTCAATAAAATTAAAATCATAAGAAAAATTCATCATGAAGTACACTTCACGATAATTTTTTCTAATGATGAAAATTTTATTTACTGATAGAAAACACATTCCTGATTTGTATTTTGCTTTGACACACTTTCAATTGGAAACATTTGTCACTCCCTGCATCTTGAATGTTTCAGAAAAGGGTTAGTCTCTTTTTTTAAACTAGGTAAATATTCTTGATTTTGTTGATTATTAGAATGTAGCGTTGTATGCGGTTCTGCACTCAGGACTTACCAGCATTGTCCAAAATTCACCGCATTTCACTTCATAACATCGAAGTGTTTACTTCAGTTTTGATCTAGCTTCGAAAATTTCTATTCATGAGAGATGAGAAAAATATCTTATCGATCAATCAATTCTATGCATCACCTGCCGATTGCTTTCAAATCTTACTATTTATGATTCTCGACATTACTGAACGTTCCTGTCATGATTAGCTGATGATTCATCGCAGTTAATTATGGTGCATTTTTTAAACTAAATTTTCATAGGCAGTCCATGTAAAGTAACCTCTCATTACTTGCATTTTCATTTCAACTATAACAGCATTTTTAAATTCCTGTGTCAGGCTGCTTATTCCCTTCAGAAAAATATTTCAATCTACGGAGGAAACGTCAAAAGAGGCATGCCAGTCGTTTGACCGAGTTTTTGTTCGTCATGTGTCCTCCAACAGTTAGTCTTTTTTGACAAAAACACTTGAGGTCGCAAGGTTCGTTCGACGAATTCTTCCTGCTTGAGCAGATGATGCCGTACTAAACGATTCGCTACACTAGATTTGATACTCTCACTGCTGTAGTTGCACTTCGAAATTTTGGCCAATATTTTCTATCATTTCGGTAGACGAAATAATCATGTACTATTCGAGGATTTTTTTCACCATTGCTTGCCTCTCTTTACTTTATTCCGAAGATGAAATTCACAGCTTAGAAAATGGTTTTAAAACGAACAATGGAAGGATGAGTGAGCAAATTTTGAACTACTTCCCTCACCTCAGAAAGAAACGTGCACTTGAACTGCTACGGCCTTGCTTTATTGTTAGAGGCACCGCGTCGGGCATCCATCTTTGTGGAGAGACTGCTGTAATTTCACTTCCGTTGAGCATGACTTAGAAGCTTCAGAATTGTTCCAGTTGATCGTGACCGCTAGCCAAGCCTCAAGGTGATCCACCATGCACAAACTATGGTACTTTTTTTTTAGATTAGTAACAGTCTCTTCCCACAACTGGATTAACATCAATGTGTACCGAACACAAACATGGAGGTCAGCGCATCAATTGTACATACTGATTCGTGTTCTAATCTACATAATCATTTACTTTCTTACTATCATGTCCACGCCATCGAATTTGACTTTATATTTCGGTGAAACATCGGTTTTTAAAGAAGTTTTATGATATATGAACAAAGAACTGTAATAGAAGTGTTACTTTTACTTTGGTGAATTGATAGGCGATGAAAAATTATTCCAATGAATAAATTCATCATAAAAATTCTAAGTCTTCACTGCACTAGTCGCTAAAAATAAATTGATGGCACACTTTCGTTCGTAAAGATATTCTTTTTAAAAACCACGACAAAATACACTTAAGTCCCAAACGACAACCGCCGTATAAAAAATTAAACTATACACACTCTGAGATTCCAAATTCGCTCAACTGGTCACACGTTCCTGCAACACACACGCTTTGTTATTTGCTCAACTCTTTCATTCTTACTTGGCATGACTTGGTATGCTGCCTTCGTAATTCCATGTCTGCCTCCGTCCGTCAGATCGGCCGTGGGTCTCTCATGCGTATTTTTCTAGCAACTATCTCAACAAAATTCCCTTCCTGATCTTTAGTTTTGCTCTGTAGCTGTTGCGAATACCTTATCTTGGCCTGCAGTCTTATCAGGTCAACTCCATCTTGTGAAGCAGTGGAATGCCTTCACAATTCGTGCGAGTGCATCACAAGTGAACATCGTCTTGAGATTAACAACACAAAATTCAGCAGTTATATTCGCAGGAGCGAATACATGACGGTAGATTTCTTTCAATTAAAACTGTGATGTCTTCTTCGGTGAGGTTTTACATCGTTAAAGTCACTGTATACGAAACTGCTAAGGTCATGATCCATTTTTGTTACTTATAGGTGGAATTCATCAAGAACCTTTTATACAGCGAAAGTAAAAATATGTAATTAGTTGTAACATTAACTTGATATTAATTTACACATTATCATAAAATTTCAAAAATATGATTGTTTCCGTTCTGCTAAAATACATTTTGCCTCATTCCTTTCGCTTTTGATCAACTAATTTGCTAAAATATGCTGCGAGACAAGACCGCTATTGCTGCTTGTAAAGTCAAGAAACCCATCCGTACAACAGAGAAGCAGTGAGTAGTTTGAAGTTTGGTCTTTTAGTATTGAACAAAGGATAATTAAACTTATGAACAGAGTGAGAGAAATCTGAACTTCAAATCATGTTACAATGAACATTACTCTCACATCAAATTCCTTCTTTAAGGGTCATCAGAAGCGCATACATTAACCGATCGTGACGGGAATGACGATCAAATTCAGCAGATTTATAGCTCCAGATTGCAACGCGGCCACAAAAGATGAGCGCAGATTGAAGCCGCGAGTCGGAGTGTGAAGAAGACGCTCTCGCAAGGCCGTCGGAGGAGCTCGGGGGAGCGAGACCAAGGCGAGCGACGGTAATTGCTGCAGTGCGCTCCAGAGCACTTCCGTCTCTGAGCTGCCAGCGCGGCGGATAGGAAGGAATTACCGCCGACATCTTTCTCGTTCGGCCAATGAGAGGTACTTTAAACTAGTCAACTGGCAGGGACTTGTGGCCACTCTTCAATCAATGTATCGTCTTCCCATACGTCGATTGAGGAAGTTAAAGTACATTCGCTTCTTTTTGTTTCTTTTTTCGCACAAACGGGTAAGCGTAAAGAGGGTTTCAGCGGAACTCACTTTCATTTGAAGCTGTCGCATCACTGAAATGTAGAATTGAAATCGTTGTCTGACAGGAATATTGCTTCAAACATGAACGGATGAAACCAAGAAAAATTTGAATGATGAAAACTTTAGGCTTGTTGTGTGTCGGGCAAGAATTTATAGTACACATGCTACAAACAAATGAAATGCGTTCAGAAAAGATGCTGGTGTCTCCAGAAGAGGAATCGCAAAATCATGGTACAACGATAATAAAGTAAGAGCTTGTAAAAATCTACTAAATCTACTGAAATGGCATTCGAGGTAGATCAAAAATGAGAGACGGAGCAACGATAACAGATTTATGTATACAAGTTGAAAACTTAGTTGATTTTGCTGAACCTTAAATTAAACTTTTAGATGAAGCTAAGATTCCTACCTCACACTGATATTGAGTGCGTTCAAAGTTGAAAATGTATGCTTATTTCCTCTCAGTTAACAGTTTTTCAAAAAGTTTTCACCTACCTTTTCCACCGTTTGTGTAGTTACACTTTTTTGATTGTTCTTTCCTTTTCCTCCACTAATGTGAATTTTCAGATCGAGATCCGTAGTAACATGTACAAGATGGTAGTTGATGTTCTAAATTGTTAGTTAAAGACGATACATTATCAGTGAGTGGCGATAAACTCAGAGTGTGTAATATTGTAGATCGTTTTCAAAGCCCGTTATTTAAATGAAATCTACGCAACGGCTAAAGCATCATTGCCGCTGTAATTGCTATATTTTAAGTTATTAATCATGAGAAAAAAAGAACCGTTCAAAGTGAACATCAAATTGCCGAGATGGTGCATCAGGATTTTCCCCTGGACTCGTCAGGCGCAATTGCAGGGAAGTTTGCTGGCAAGAGGAGACTCCCAGTCACCTAGGCGATATTCTTCCCTTGCGAGCCTCCATGAAGCAATGACAGCGCTTTATACAATGGTTGAGAAAGTTCCTGGTTCGATCCCGTATGCGGCACTGTTCTTGAGCAATAAAACTCATGAGATGATGTGGAAAACTTATTTGAAGGGTACCAAAAATTACAAGAGAAACCCTCCTACTCATTGAAGTGCAAGCGTTGCCTTCACTCCATAGGTTAAGAGGTAAAAATCAACAGTAATTTCGACAAGATGAGATAGTATAATGAAGCGATGGAGTGGTGAACCACTAAACCATTTATTCTTGTTCCTAAAGATGCATCACTCACCTGTGACACAAGACTCGACGTTTGCACACTGGCGTCAGCATTTCCTGCCTTCAGTGTAACGGACCTTTAACAGCGAAATAATGGCACGTCAGATTCGCTGCTCTTTGTCGGCTATTCAATTTATGCTAACTGCTGAAAATCGGCCCAGGATGGGAGAGGATGAAATGATGCTTGTTATTCGATCCGTGCATTCAAATTTTCAAGCTTCTAAACTGTGTTGGGAAATGATAATGGTAAATTTTACTTAATGTAGGTTTTTAAATGCATTCAAGTATGTAGAATTAAGTATGCTCGTGAAATGATATAATTTTTCTAGTGAAGTTTAATAACAATGTTCGCATAAAAAGGCGAGACTGCAAGAATGTTGGAAATTTTATAAAGTGAATTTAGCGACGTTGGTAGATCAGCCTCCAGAGTTGCATCACAGTTCATTGTGCAGCAGATCTCAAATGAACTGATAGCATGTCCAGGCTGGTTTTATGAATGTGTGCACGATTTCGATACGACTATGTAAAATGTAAGAAACATAGTAACGAAAGAGAAAGTGGAAATGTTTAAAAAAATGTGATTGATTCTAACTCACGTAAAAATTGAAAAGGGTATGAAAACTTTTGACTGTAAATAATCATGCAAAACTGACAACTTTTTGACTCAGGGTTAGAAAATGAGAATGAAAATATCAACAAACTTAGGTTATGAGGCTATTATATCTTAAATTAATCAGTATTAAATTCGTAAAAACTATCCCTACAGAGCTGACCATGAGAAAAAGAAGGACATACCGTACATTAGTCAGACTAAACTCTCTCTCCTGTGATAGAGCAACGTCACGCAACTTGTTTCTCTACATATACGCATGGAATCTGATAGAAATATATGAGTTTCAGTCACACCATTTGTTCCACTACTTGAAATCGAATTAAAACAAATTGAAATCGATTTAAAAATCTAAAATGGATGTTCGTAGTGATAAACATTTCACAAATATTTCATGCACTGGTACACTCATCTCCTTCCTCTCGGGAACAATGCCCTCATTTGATAGAGACTTGATTTGAACGCCTCACAAGGAGAAACCGACTAAAATGAGCACGCAAACAAATTCGAAACAGAAACTCGAAACTCAAACTCGAACCAGACTCCAATAAGCGCTCAACAACGTGCAGAAACTCATACAATGAGTTTCGCAACATAAATAAACATAATATTATAACATAACGCAAAATAACAAATCCAACAGATTTATGTGCTTAAAATCATGGCTGAAATTTTGAAAAAAACCTGAAATTAATGCTTCCTAGCCACAATAAATAATAATAGTGATATACGACTAATGCTGTTGCTCATTATTGAAGAAATATCTGATATAATGTTTTATTTATCAAGCAAATTCTTGGTAGAATATAGTCTTGTTACAATTTCCTACATTTCCATCAAACAATGAGATTTTAATGATGAAACTAAAGTGGGACGCTGACGACAACTCCCTATTTCGTTAAAAGCCTGAAACATGATGACGATGTCACAGAATTAAACCGTCCAAATTATTTTCTTGTCTTTTCATAGCAAAGATTGACAAAGTATAATTTCGTACTCACATGCAATGGCCGTTCTGAACGTCAGCGTTAGTGTAATAGTCTAAGTGCTCAAGGTTAGCCCACAATCTGTTAGAGCACAAAAGCCGTGATTTTCACAGCTCAAAACGATGCTCCTGTAAAGTATGATACCAACAACTGCATCCAACTGTCAGGTGAGCATTTCTTTTTGTTAGCAGCAAATATCGTTCATCGTTATCTGATGTAAATCTCTCTCCCAAAATAGCACTTGTGAATGGAAGGTGTCTATAGCTGTTAGGGAGCACTTGTGCCCAGCTATCATAGTCGGTCTTCTGGTGTCCCTCTGGTTTGAACAAGATCACACCAGCTGCTGTAAACAAGATCATAATACCAGCTGCGATCCGCCTGCAGATGAGTGCCCTCTAGAGTTCCTGTTTCTATCGTATCACACACAAAGATACACAAGCATGTATGTCATGTTTGGGCCCTAGATCGTGTTCATCTAACCCAGCAACACTTTTACAATTTAGAAATTAATTTTAAATGAACTACTTTTGCTTTGTAGGTTACGGTTCAATTCCAAGACTGTGCTGCTCGTAGCTGCACAGTCGAATGCAAGTTACACGTGCAGTAGGAATTTGCTTCCTGCTTCTATGGTTTAGTGGTCATTTTACAATTTATCTCCTGAAATTGAATAATTGTAGTTGAATTTGTAGCATCATCTTTGTAAACTATTTCACATGCTTGCGTGATGACATTATAGTTGGAAACAATATGTATAGAGCTTATTTCATTCACCCTGCTTTATTCTTACTCTCTTCGGCTCTCGAATGAAATTTGTACTGGTACGCGCTAATGACACGTTGCAAGTAACCTAAATAATAACAGCAAAAAAACAAAGGATAGACGCTGGAGCGAATGTATGAGATGCCGTTTACAACGAGGATCACTAATAATTAATTGCTGTTTAAAGTTCTCAAATTACAAGCGTAGCATATGTGTGCAGCGAACGCCCAGACAACACGTAGAGTGACTGACCGGATTTTTTTTTTTTGCTCGATGGACTTCGTCACGAAAAAATGGACTGCTCTGTTGCTGGGCAGCAGAACCAGTAGAAAAGACCTAGCAATACCTGTACCATTAACGACCGTCGTCGCTTGACGTTAATTGAAACTTGAAAAATGGTTTCGTTGCTATTTTACACAATCGTTGTATTCCAACTTACGCTTGAGTTAAGCTTTTCTAACGGTCTGACATTAACTTTACACTAATATGGCAACTGTAAACTGAGTTTACTAGAAAATGGAACCTCAATCGGTTTAAGTACGAGATGTAGCGTGTGCGTGCAAAATTTTACATATTCTCTATTTTGGAAAAACTTGACACTTTTCCTCAATTTTAAATCATTAAACAATTTTGCTTTCTAAAATATTCTTTTGCGGGGCAGGGATGACACGGCCAAAGCGGTGGGTACTATTGGTATGGGCAGCTGGATCACTGCAGGAGTTCTTTTTAGTCTCCTAGTGGAGGATCTGTTCTCCCTTTTACAGATTGCAAATCATTGACTACATTCATGAATAATCCATCCTTTAATTAAGTTATTTTTGATGCTCGCAACTTGCAATTATGAAAACAAAAGCAATTGCTTACTGCGCTAAATATTCTATGCATTCACACAGCTGTGAACTTGCCTCGACACACTCTTCACGAAATGTAACTGCAATAATCGTTTGATAAGCTGTTACAATTGGAGACTCCTCGAAGTAATTATTCCTTCTCCAGTAATTGATGTGCTTAATCCATTTCAACCTCAGATATCACTGTATTGTGTTGACATTGAAAAGGCTGTCTGTGCAGCGTTCGGAGTTGTCTCTGAGCGAGAATGTCCATATATGCAAGCATCAGGTCACCAATACATATAAAGAAATGCTGATGTGCCAGCGTTGAGCTGACATAAAATCTGAAAGAATATCGGCTCGGTATTGCCATTCCGATACGGCGTGATAAAATTTTATGAAGGGATGTTCTATGTATCTTTTTGAGAACGAATACAACATGTTGGCCCGTCGAGGTGCAGTTCACTGAGCCGTGCAGGGCCGCCTCGCGCAGAACAGTAAAATTATTGTACTCGCCATGGCACAGCCCAGGGACCCATGGAAGCTAAGAATCTTGTCTCCCATTGTTGTTCAGGAATTATTTTTTTATCGAATTGGTTGTGATAAGTGGAAAGCCAAAAGAGATCTACACATTTTTCTTCATGCTTATTGTGACCACAAATGAACAAACAGATACATTGGTATTCGCTGACACTAAATTCGTGTCATTTTTCCTGTTCGTAACGAAGACTTCCATTTAGTAGGTATTGATAAATGTTCGTTGTTATCTCTCAAAATTGTACGCTCTCGAGCTCTACAGCGGGCCTCGACTGTGGAATAATTCTGTTGCAGCCCACGGTATTTCAAATTACAGGAACAAAATGACTGATAGGTTTATGAGACTTTGGTTTCGTTGTTCATAGCAATGTACAGATGTGCAATTTATAGTGTAATTATACCCCACCCTTGAGTTACGTTTTTTCATTAGCAGCTCCAATCAACTTGGAGCATATACAGCAGGAGAAAGTTTCATGTCGAAGCCTCTCGCTGGTCTTATTAGGCGGGTATCCTTCCTTCGCTGGTATATCGGCGTGGCTTCATTAACAGCTCAACTTTTAATTTGAGCTGCTTGAATTATTCTTCTTTTACGGTCCAGATGACAACTAGGGCTATGATGTTATAGCATTTCCAGCACAGCTCGGTAACAAAGTTCGTCATGACCGATTGCGATCGATCGAGTTCAAAAAAGCAAAACCGGGAAGGTGAGTAAGAATAGTTCAGGGGGACTCTAATATTTAAGGACTTAAACATTTAACAACGAACCTAGGTTCAGTACTCAATGGTGAGTTGATGTCTTCTGATCGGTTAAGAATAATTCGTGATTTTACCTTTTGTAGACTTTTTACCTAGCATACCGGCGCGATGAACTCGTGTCCTTTCTGAAAATTTTTGTTATCGTTGAAATTCATACACGTGTCAATGCATACAACACTATGTCACATTCGAATGTAGCAAATTATGAGAGTGTTCAAGAAGTATTTGCACACTGTTTACTGTCGATTTATCCCTGCATGTGAATCGATAGACCGTTGAGCATTTTCTTTTTGGATTATTTTTTTTCGTGTTATTTCCAGCAGAGTCTATGCGTTAGCAATGATTCAAAGGTGTTCTGTGGTGCTCCTTCATCGATCACTTTTTAGCGGTTTTTTTCAGCACAAGCCCTGGATCCGCGAGCAACCCTTCATAGACGAGCTTGAAAGGGGTATTTAACTAACACCCAGACGAGCAACATGCAGGTGTTCGAGGCAGCCTGCAGCAGATGTGCGTCAATTCATTATCACAGTGACCGCGTACTACGAATAATTGCAATCAAAACTTGAAAATCATGTAAAAAGAACTAGTAAGGAAGTTTCAGTTATTTGACCGCACTTTTTTTTTCGTTTTTTCTTTTGCCTACTTCATATGCTAACTATCTTTGTATATCAGCTAATCATATAAGTTGTAGAGATGTTTTCAATACGTGTATGTTACTGATTTTTTCACGATAACGCTTGAAAATACTTACTAAAGACCGACGATATCACCAAAAAATCCGGGGTTCATGCAGTATTGTTTCAAAATTATTTTTTATCTCTGTTAGACCTAGTTTTAATGTTATATGCTTTCATGCGTCAATATCAGGTAAATTTCAATTCAACTGATATTTTTAGCGATATTTTGAATTAACGTTCTATGACTACTATACTTCCAAGATGTGACCACAATTAGTACAAAGGGATAAAACGGTAGATCCGCCTACTGATTCAGTTTCATGAAAAATATAATACCTAAATATCGATCTTCATTGCACAAACTCTGAGATGAATTTCCACCCAGGAGTATGTACATTTTCAGTTTTACTCATCAAATACCTTGGAGTTGAGCGTATTTATATTTGCAGCTCATGCTTCCAACTGTTTTACTGAAGGTATCACGAATTCATTACACCCACTTCAAAATATTTACACCCTGAAGAGAAAGATTGAATTATGCATCGCCTATGTAGAACATCTGCCTATTAACAGCTGATATGATGAAACGTTTAAAAAACAATGCTGGAAAACATTGTGTCTCGAATCATTTTGAGAAATATATATTTTTCTTGCTGTTTTTTCAGTTTTTAAATAAAGATAATTTTTCCTTTGGTTGCATGAGAGGGCTGCAAAGGATTGCAATCCTTTCAAAAAACTAAGAAATTAATCAAACATCAGCAGGGGAACATATGGAGATTTTGCTAAAAAGAAGTTAAAATTTAATCTCAAATTTTGGAGTGTTGCCACGTTTGAATACCGAGGAGCCGCAGGGTAGAGTGGAACAGCTATATTTTTATATAGCTGTTCATAGCTGTTCATTTTTATATAGTTGTTTTATACAGCTGTTATCGCTTAGTTCAATTTCTCATTCAAGAAATATGTATTGAACCCTCATTAATGAGAATCTTATTACGATTTCTTTCACTGCGAATTTTTAAAGTGAAAAGTTACTTCTGGAATAAAAATCACCTTCAATATTTTTTTAAGATTTAAAATGCCACTCCGTTAGGGAAATACTGTAAGTAGGTAAACCTCAGTGCTATTTTGTATGGAAAGCAACAGATATCGCCGTTAAAAGAGTGTGCTCACGTATGAACCCCAATCTTAATCTCATTAAAGGTCAGATAACTAACTAGTCGAGTGAACAGAACTCTCACATTTCCCATATAATTTCCATGGAAACTTATCTCGGCAAGGTTGTGGGTTGTCTCGAATCTTCACACTTTCCTCACACGAGTGTAACGCTTTAGAAAAATGTAAATGTTTTATTTCTTGTCGATTTTAAGCATAGGTTTCTCATTCACTGCCTAGCTCTGTATTGTTAAGCGTGCGAACCTTACTATTACGTATATATTTATATATATAAACCATACATGGGTTAGAAAAAAAGGAACTAACAACATATACTCACAATAGTGATCAAACAAAAATTACAAACGGCTTCAGCATTTCACTCGCGTGCTGACGTTGATGGACAAAGTTGATGGTGATGTTCGGATGGTCATTCAAACGGACAAGCGACCACATTAGCCGCAATTTCCGCATATCCGGATCATTATTTTTGCCAGTGTTGCTGTGCGGGCTGCAAGTCATGGAACTGCACAGGTCGCGCGGCACAACTTCGAGTAGAGGTCATTTCAATGACTTCCGAGGCCTTTCAAAACGACTTAAATACAATTGCTTTAAATAACACATGTATCCCGGAAGCTGATAGATTTCAGGAAACTACTGAGCAAATTTTGTTCCCATTTCTTGTTCTTTGGGTTCGATTATTATGTCCTGAAAAATTTTCGACGAATGAAGGTCACTGAAAGAAGTATAATAATTTACCTGATATGTTGGCTTGCATTCTTCCTTTTCCCAAGTTTGAGTTTCTCCGAGCCTGTGTGCAGACCCTGTTTTTTTACACAATGTCGCTAAATAAACCTATTAGCATGGCGTTTAATTACAATTTAGTTTTAATTCCTAAAGAACATATGTTAATTTCTCTCATAAACTAATGGTAATCAGGGGTAAAAAACAAGTATTAAATTTCTGTAAAGAATATGTTCCTCAAATGTTCATATATTATCAAAAATGCGAATTTCTTTATAAGTAGCGCACAGATTACAATTAGTGTGGTAAATCGTTTTGATGAGTGGTTTTCACATAAAAAGACAACTTGAACACATTTCTGCAATAACTTGATTCAAAGATTATGATGATTAGATACCAGGACAGTAAATAGTATGCAAGTGATTATTGTATTCGTTTACGAAGTTCACTTAATTTTAATGCCTCATAGTTTCCGTTATTTCTCGTTCACAAAGAAAACTGCAGACCTGCACTGCATGGTGGATGAAACACTTGCGATATTAACTTATTCAGACAGCAGGTACAGAGAATTTCCAGAATTCATATTTGGGTTTTTTATTATTCTTTTTCAGTAAGTTTTAATCTGATGTTTTATTTTCTGAGTGGCTTCGATTTAAAATAAAAAGTGTCTCTAGTGTACATCGAATATTTCATAATTTCCAGTACAAATTACGTATTTTGCCTCTTCAAGAAGCGCTATTCCTGCCTATTCACGGTGCGTCATCTAGAACGATTTTCAATTTGAATTTTTTGTTTTTCATTCCCTAACTTGTTCGAAGGTCCGGCTCTCTTCGGGCTGTGGCCAGCGAACGAAGACGCAAATCTGTCCGGGAAATCCCCGCCGGTGGCAACATAATTGCCCGGCCCTTCGCTATTCCGGAAAACGTACATACTTGCGGTCTAAAATACAACTCCTTTTGAATTGAGGGAAAAGAGACGAATGTACTGTATGTTCTTGTTCCTATCAAAGCATAACTTCATGTTTTCAAGTTTTCGTAATCAGTTCATTTAGGTACTTTCTACGTGTGATGTGAGCTAGGTTACACTGTCTTCAAGTGATTGCGTGTACAAGATATAGGAAGCGTGTCATGAGTAATTCAAATTTTCCCATTTTCTGCTTGATATCAATTGATAAACCTTATCAAATCTATTTCCTCTGTAGATTAGGAATCAATCAGGCTCGTATACTGACACAGGCACAACTCCCGAGAAAGCTTGAGGCAGCTTGACATTTAGAGCATACATTCATAATAAAGGTACATAAGTTATAAGACTTGTTCAGACAATGTCAAGCCGTGGAATATTAGCTAAAATCGAGAGCAAGATAACTAACATACGTTTTTTTAGAAGCAACGTATTTCCTGATTGAATGACTGACTATTTGTGAAAAGAAGTTATGAATTCATAATGTGAATTCATAATTGATCAGGTGTTGAATCAATAGGAACTAATTCAATGAATACCAGCTGCGCATCTCGCTAGCTGCGCTCATGGAGATACACAGCATCCAGCTGCTCAGCTCGCTCAGCTGGACACATATGGAGGTACACAGTATCCAGCTGCTCAGTTCGCTCAGCTGGACACATGAAAGTAAACAGCATCCAGCTGCTCAGCTCGCTCAGCTGGACGCATGGAGGTAAGCAGCATCCAGCTGCTCAGCTCACTCAGCTGGACACATGGAGGTAAACAGCATCCAGCTGCTCAGCTCGCTCAGCTGGACACATGGATGTAAACAGCATCCAGCTGCTCAGCTCGCTCAGCTGGACACATGGAAGTAAACAGCATCCAGCTGCTCAGCTCGCTCAGCTGGACACGGAGGTAAACAGCATCCAGCTGCTCAGCTCGCTCAGCTGGACACATGGAAGTAAACAGCATCCAGCTGCTCAGCTCGCTCTGCTGGACACATGGAGGTAAACAGCATCCAGCTTCTCAGCTCGCCCAGCTGGACACATGGAGGTAAACAGCATCCTGCTGCTCAGCTCGCTCAGCTGGACACATGGAGGTAAACAGCATCCAGCTTCTCAGCTCGCCCAGCTGGACACATGGAGGTAAACAGCATCCAGCTGCTCAGCTCGCTCAGCTGGACACATGGAGGTAAACAGCATCCAGCTGCTCTGCTCGCTCAGCTGGACTCGTCACTGAAGCAGGAAGCTTCACTTCACATTCATGGTATTTGAACGAAATAATCACTGTTTGTTTAAAACCATGCACTACATGTGTGTGTGTGTGTATGTGTGTGTGTGTGAATACATGTGTCTGCTTGTTTAAATGTGTGTGTCCGTGTGTGTACACAAGCGTTTAGGTAAAAATACCTCGACTGAAAAAAACTTAATGTGATCGTCTAACTTTAGTTTTCTTCGAGTTCATAGTAAGATATTCTGTTTTAAACATTTAACTAAGCTGAAGCAGGAATATTAAATGAGCTACATTATTTTCTTTTCTCATGTTTTACTTCAAAATCGCTTATCTCCTTATAAGAGGCCATTATCAACTTGACTTAGATAAAATTTAGTTTTCATGTAGTAAAAAGGCCAATTGGGTTATGTTTTTCTAATGTAACAGTTTTCTCGAACATGCCACGCTAAATCACAAAAATAATTACAGGTGGAAACTTTGGCTAAAGAACCTTTACACAGCAAAAATGAAAAAAGTTTTTAGTGTATGCAGAATACATGAGCTTACATATTTATGTGCATCACATTGTAAGGGAAAAAAGGAAATTATTTTAAAATGTTTAATACATATGCATGGTAATTCAAAACAGTAGTTTTATTTGGCCATGACCTTTGCACAAAGTTTTCTTGAAGTATTTTTTGCATTTTCTGAAATTATGTCATCTTTCATAAACCTTTCAATTGCCTCTTCTCTTCTTAAATTTTGTTTAAACATATAAAAAGTCCTTAATGTTTTAAAAAATCGGAATCAGGACGGGGGATTTCGACAGAAAACGGAGGCTGTCAAAATATTTTCCTATTCAAGTTTTACAACTTGTGGAAGAAGTGCGAGGCCGTGGATCACCGTGAAGCAAAATTAGGTCATCTCCAAATCAGGAAGTGTCTGCAATACGAGCTTTGCGATATGGTTAATAAATGACTGAGATAAATACTCACTAATTAAAAATGCAAAATTTCATCATTGAAAACTAAAAATATATCTGTAATGAATATTTGGAAATATATACATGTGTAATATTCAATTTTTTAGAGGTATAGTGGCCCTTTAGACAGTTATGTCCCATGCCTTAGACATTAGGGTAAATTAACAAGTCAGCAAGCACAAAGCTCTTCATTTATTATGCATGCCAATATCTCAAGCTGGAAAAATTCAACGTTTGTTCTTTTCAAAAAGAGGAGTCAATTATAATAAGGCTACTGGTTGAAACGAAATACTAGTTTTGACAGACGTTCATTTAAAAAAACTCGTGTTCCATGCATGAGTAAAACATGATGAAATCCAATAGTATATTTTTTTACTTTTGTATTGCTCATTCGAGCTCAAACTATTGACAGTATGGTTATTTATCTCCTGTTGAGTTGAGAGGTAAAACATTGTGCTGCTTTCGTAATGCTCACTCTTGAGCAAGCTGATGAATAAAGGACGAGTGTTGGAGGCGCTTTTTTATAAATGAAAAGCAGCAGCGAAGCCAAGTTATTCTCATGATATTCGAAACGTAAAGAGCTAGTGATGGATTTATAGCCGTTGTAAAGTACTAACTTCTCCGAAAATAAATCCCGCTCTGAATTCGATAAATCTTCCTCCATCAACCTATGGTCATTTCGAACTCATACGCAACAGCAGCGTGTTCGGTTGTGAGATAAGAGCCTTTTTTAATTAACTGCTCTAAATTATCAGTTGTTAATTCAAATTTGACGGTTCATTTTTAGCAAAAGTTTTACATAGTGTTAGAAGCGCTTGCTATCTCAAATTCAAAAAATCTACACCGAAGTATATTTGAAATGATAATTTCTTGAAGGAAACTTAATTTCAATGAAGGAAAAACAGAAGGGACAGTTTACAACGGACGCGACGTTTTAACTCAGCAGCTCTCTGAGGTGCTGTAGCTGCTTCTCCTGCGGCTCCCTCCGTCCAAATAAAATGATAAACCTCAGTCAAGTCACTCGTCCAAAGTGGCTACAGCCACACATTGCCATGCACGGTTACCTCCACAGGTCTTTTCTAAGGAACGAATAAAATGAGTGAAATAATTCTGCAATATAGCACGATCGTTGGATTAGTTTTAGTTAAAGCCACCCAGTGCATGCATAAGTGCGGGAATTCTTAGACTGTGGAACGACGTTTTGAAGCATAGTTTTAGCTTGTTATGTACGAACACCTGCCTGTTGCCATACGCTGTGTAATTATCATATAATTCAACGTTCTGTCGTTTGTTGTTTATTCGATATTTAAAATTGAAGGGCTTAAGAAACAAGGCTTATTTTGATGCATCGAAATGTATGGGATTTGCTTTTCCATTGACGTCATTGCAATAAAACTTGCTACAAGATATTTTTTGAAATATGGCTTTATGTTGGAATGAAATAAATACATTTCAATTAAGTTAGAAATAATGCTATTTAAATTTCAAACACAGTACTCAGGCCTCTAGGCGCTCACTGTGTGTTCATTTTGTTAACGGGGAATTTTTCCTCATTAATTTGGAAAATCGTTACTGAATCAACGCGAAGTAGACGTAAACAGACTGAACAACAGACTAGCAAAAATTTGATCATTGTTGTTACATAACGTCTTCATTATTTAAGATATGTCTAAACAATGCGGTAAGCCTAGAATACTTAAAAAGAGTATGTTTAGTTAGAGCGCTGTAAATTTGAATTTATATAAATTCTCCATATCGACCACCGTCCTTTCCCAAAAACATTAGGAAATCACTCGCATCGTTCTTATTTTCTGAATCCTTCGATGAAAAGTTCCCATTTTCTGAGTTTTATTTATAATAATTTAAGAGAAATTTCCATAATATTTCGTTCAAGACCAAAAAACTTTGGTCGTTATAGGTATACAGTCTCAGGTGGGTCACTGCTGTGAGGAGTGTAACGTTTTGGATCGATATGAAGTAAATTTTTTTAAATACTTTATAAATCCTAAAGTAAATAGCATCAGGTGGGTCACTGTAACTTCACCGCGAGCGCAATTGCTTCTGCTCGTGCGTAAAATCGTTATGCAGTTACGATGCTACTCTTGATAACATTGGGTTTATTTCCTATACTTGACTGCAAATAAAATAATGAAAAGGATCTTGCACTGACTTTAAATTATTATCAGGTGAATCATGAAAATACAAGTGCAGAATTACGTGTGCATGAAAAATGAGTAGGATCCACTTGTTGCTTTAATGACGTATGACTGCAGTACTGAAAAAGAGACACTGCGGCAAAATCATTCCATTATTTTGACCGCTTTCAGTAATAGAGATGGAGTGGGCAAGGTGGTCACATGTATGACATGCAATTTACGTCATTCAATTTAATGAGGATGACTTGCTCTGGACTTCATGTGCAAAGTTGAGAAATTAGTTCACAATGGTTGGGCTGGCCCGTGCTTCAATTAATGGCAGATCTGCATGAGTGTGAGCAGGCGTCTGACTAATGAAACGAGGCGCTCTGCGCCGCTTCATTATTTCTGGACTCAGAGTAGAGTTATGAAACTATTTTGTGGCGCGCTGCACCGCCTATTATTTATGAACCGATAAAACAAGGATTGAAAATGTTCTCCAATTTCCTGTGTTGCAGAGCGAGAAACGGATCCAGCGATTGCAGAGGTTTCAGTAAAAAGAGTAAAATTAATTTCTGAAAATGCATTGTGAAGATTCGCTCATGTTGACTGTTTCTAGTACAAAACTTCGTGGGTTCTTAGATCAAACTGATTTGAAAAAATGATGAAAGGAGACCGTGTCCCGACATTAAAATGCTTGGGTTCATTTATATTGTTTCATGTTAAAATACTTTGAATGCAAGAACTCTGAGAGGCACTTCGCTTCTTTCAGTCATTGCGTTAGTAGCATGGGAGCATGGGAGAGGAAAACCAGAATCATAAAGAATCGTTAAGAACCATTAAAAATCACTGAGAATCATTTAAAATCATTGAAAACCATTGAGAATCACTGAGAATCAACGAGAATCATTAAGAACCATTAAAAATCATTGAGAATCATTGCAAATCATTGAAAACCATTGAGAATCACTGAGAATCATTGAGAATCCTTAAAAACCATTAAAAATCATTGAGAATCATTGCAAATCAATGAGAATAATTGAAAATCATTATGAATCATTGAAACTCATTGAGAATCATTGAAAATCATTGAGAATCATTGAGTTGGGGTTGTGTGTGCCTTTTGGCAGGGGCGTAGGGTAGTTGTACACATGTCCTGAACTTGTGTTTATTCTTGATAGTTTATTTGCTAAATGTTTATAAGAAGCCACTGTTATAAGCGAGCACGTTAACTCTACTGATAAATATGTTCATTAGTTTACATTCCATTTGACATTCTGTCTGACGGCATTCCGTAGACGTACTAAGAATCTTTTACACATTAATTTGATAATTCAGATTATTCAAGCACTCAATCACTCCTGTATGAAGAAGTTTAATAAAACTGCACGTAGTCAACCTACACCCAAGGCTTTTCTCTCTTGTATAATGGCTTCAAGCTGAGTTGAGGTCCAGTCGACTGCACTGCTTGAAATTCATTTCAGATACTTTTTTAGTATCTCCTTAACTCAAGACGCTGTTCCGGTTCCGAATACTCAGATGCCCAGGCCAACTTTTCTCCGTTGCATCAATAATTTTGCAAAAACTTTAACTGGATGGCTAAAATTTTTGATTCAGTGGCGAAAAACTTAGACTGCTTGCCAATTAAAATAGCCCTTAAATGAGAGTCCTAAGCACAACGTAGAGTAGATGCTAGCATTGAGCGAGGAGTCAGAGCTCACCCTCGGTGACCTGCCCTGCCGCGGTCGAGATGAGATCTTCTCTTTGAGTACGAGTATTTTCTTCGAACTTTTCTCATTCTCATTCAAGGCAGGACAAGATTTCTCAAATACTGAAGTCCTGCCGATATGAGGATTAAACTCAAACTTGACTGGAGCAGTGATCTGCCGCAGACGTTGAAATAAGGCTTCGAAAAATATTCGCTCTGTCTCTTTCTTTCACTCAAACGTTTAACTCAATGAATTAGGCTACCTGAATTATTTGTTAACATTGTAAGAAAAAAATTTATTGTTGGCATTTAAATCTTTCTCTTGCCTTTGGTCTCTATAAAAAGCCACCCTCGAATCTGTTGCTGTGAACTTTTAGCAAACATTCTTCGTTTCTTCAGAGAGTTATACTGCTAGTAGGCAAGCTCCTTGATCTCGTACAAAGCATCATTTCTTGTAAAAACACATTATTTTGTATCATTTTCGTTTGATATTCTTAAAACTGAAAGAATTTAAAATATTTTAATGATTAATTCATCAGAATAAAAAGCAGTGGTATTTCAATCAAAGCTTTAAGACGAATGAGTCAAAAATATTTCCTGCATCTTGTTACAAGTAACATTCCAAGCACATTATTCTTTGCTGAGAACAGTGGGATAAGTTGAAAAATATTTAAATCTACGCATAAGTGACAACATAGGCAGTAAGCACTTCAGTGATTTAAGAGAACATACAAAATGATTATTTTATATTGAATTCAAGACGAAAGCGTTCACTGATCGTGGAAATGAAGACGTTTGTTATTTTTTGTCGCGTGCTGTCGGGAATCGACAGCCGCTTAATTATACATGTTTTAAAATTCTGGACAGAAACGAACCCAAAAGCTATTACCCTCACGGTTGCCAAGAATATTCAACGATGACATATATACTACCGTCGTTCAGGTAGAAACCTTCGAATTGTCTAGTGAAGTTGGCCCGGAAGTGAGATTACAAGCTTTGTACACAGTACTTTTTTCTATTTACGACTTGCGATGTTATATTCGCAGTGCCAACACCATATTTTTATTCAAATCACAAAGAAAACGCAACTGGCAACGCTGCTAAAAATTACTTAGGAACGACCTAAACTCTGTGCTAAACACTGTAATTCACGCGCGCAGAGCGAGAGTTAGCAACATGAGGTCGCATTTCGCATGGAAGAGACAACAGCGAAATGTTATCCCTCAGGTTCGCTGAATGTGCTTTACGTCTGTTTGTTGGGCTATTTTATCCATCCCTATAGTGACCTTACCGTGAGGGTGTTGTGCTCACTGCTCTGGCTGCACAAAGCGGTCGAAGGACTCATGGTTGCTGGTTTCTGCACGTGAAAAAACTCGCTTTTTCATTTCCAAGAATTCAAATCCTGTGAGGGATTTTGCACTTAAAACTTCAAAGGTCAGATTAACTTAACCCGAAAACGATCAATCACCGACTACGCAGTTGAATTTGAGAATTCAATTATTGCATAGTACTCTCGCGAATGGAATAAATCACTCCAAATAATTTCGTTGACTTTATGGTAATTATAAATTTTTTAGCCGATTTTTAGCCGATCGACCAAGTGAATCGTGTTTTTGATTCGAAAATATGACTAGTGTTCTGCCCCGTGCAGAGCGGCTGTGTGGCGTCAGGAACAGAAATGACCCGGCGGAAAGCGTCACACTTCCTACCGTCACTAATATCCATTGGAGTAAAAATGTTGAAGCGCCTCTTCTATCACGCACTTTTTGCTATTCTGGACATCCTCCTGACGAAGAAAGAGCTGGATGCTCATGCTCCTCACCATTGCCGTGCACCACTCTATGTTGATTTCGTTTCTTCTTCAGAGTCGATGTTTTCAAAAAAATTACGGCGATGAAAGAGACTCCAGAAGAGCTCTTATGACTCTGCTCTTGCTGTAAATTAACTGAAAGAAGTACTCATAGATGTCGGAGAAGAGAGCTTTTTAAATTTTGGATCATGTATTCATTGAGGAACAGAAGAATGTAATTTATAGTTCCAAAATATACTTGTAGATTTTTCAACAGATCTTTAGAAGCTATTGTGGACAACAAAAGAAACTCTGCTTCATTGTATGAAACATTGTCATACGGAGTTATGAACGTCTTTTACTCATCTTTCTAAAACTCGTTTCTGTCATTGAAATGTTTGTCTTTATCTTTGTAAATTTGGTCTTCTATTTTCTGAATATAGACGTCAAATCTCGCTCCAAATAGCGATGTTGGACAAGAATTTTTTGTAAGTTTTTTCTATACATAGTAGATCGTTGCAAATGCGTGTTTGATGCTGAATCCATCTTGAGTGCTTTTACCCTTTTGAAACCAGTTCTAATGCAGTGTCTAAAGGTGACTGTATAAGCCAAGCCATGCGAACCGATTACACCAACTTTACCACAGAAGCTCAGCCCTATGCTCTGCTATATAACGCATTTCTTCGTGGAAGAGTTAGAGTCTTTTCTGCGAAGAGCAGACAGTTACTGACTGTAAAGTTCAGTTATATGAGCTAGAGCAGTTTTCTAAATTGTGTTAGGGGAATTTAGGCCGCTGCAACGAGTGTCCAGTTCTCATTCAAACTAATTTTCACGGGGCTGAATCTTTTTTGTTTCTTGGTGTGGCCTGCTTCAAGATTACTTATATGTTGAAGGTTATTTTATTTACATTCTACGAGTTATTTTACTCTAATATTTTGAGTTTTTTTTCTCAATATACTCGTAACTCCCCCAATTTTATTGATATCTTGAATTTGTTTCATGATGAAATGGTGAACCGTCTCTATGGCCGATTTGTTCAGCTTTTTGAGATTTGGGGGAGCTCTCTTTTGCGAGTTGAGCTGACCGAATTCTGAACCCCCGATAGTCAGACTTTTTGGATTGAAAAATAAGTAATTGCGTCTCTAACATGAACTTTGGATAAATTGCGAAGCTGATACATTCTCTTCACTTCCGAATCCGAATGTCCCCTATTGTGTGCAGGGAGCGACAGTCGATCCTGAATTTTTTAGGCTTCCACAGCCTTTTTAAAAATGCAGGACTGACGGCCGCACCCTAGATGTTTATTTTCTGTTTCCTACATAAATACGAGCTTACAGAAATGTTTTTTCATGGTAAAATTTCAAGTTCTGGTCCACGTTACATAGACAGCTTTTACTTACAACGACGTGAATCATGCAGCATTTTAGTAGAGCTTCTGCAATGTTTTATTCTGTACTCCCTGCGTGACATGTACCGGCAATCATTGAATTTTATAACTTAAAAGATGAAACAGCAAGGCCCTATCAGACGTGATTTACTGTTCTTCATACGCGCTCCTGATTTGTGTTTGAGGTGCACTCTCGCTGAACCTGCGTGTAGCTATCTCTGTTTGCCAACCATCATCTCACTCTGTCCTTCCAACAGCGCGCCCTCTCTTTTTCGATCGTTCCACATCCTTGCCCGATTTTTTCATATCTTTTCTATCTGTTAAAGCCACCTCCACATGCGACATCTATCTCACTACACTAGCTCTCTTATGACGCTCTACAGTGAAAAAATATGAGCGATGAAACTTCTGGGGCAAGTAAACTGAATGCATCCGGTAAATCAGGCCAAGTTTTGACGCTTGTATCGAAATAAGAAGCAAAGCGTATCAAGCGCGAGCAGTCAGAAGCTTCTAGTTCTTCTTTATATCCTCCCTTTGAATTGCCTCTTTTCTGCCATGAGAAATTGCAATTGCCTACTAAGCGCAGCATTCGTAGAAGCGTAACATCAGACACCCGAGAGAGAACTAGAAAAAAATCACGAGTCCAACACGTGCAGCACTCATGCTCCCTCCACCGCACGGTTACTGTGCGGAAAGCATTCTAGGATAAAGTTTCGGTCGCAGTGCAGAGTGAACACGAGACAATCCCATGGTTCCCTCGCACCTGCTCACTGGGAAGATAATTTAAGCTCACAGGGCCGGCAGTAAGCGTACCCTCTGATCCTGCGACGCCTGGTAATGATAAAGCACCGAGTTGCCATGCAGTTCCGCAAATGCATCATGGAACATCTCTCTGTGTGTGCAATGTTGAAGAATTTTGCATCTCATTGCTATGAAATGCAGAGTCTGATGTGAAGAGACCATAAGTCAGAAATAATTGAATATGCGCCTTTGAAAAATGAGCGTTGTTTATATTAGTGTAGAATATTTTTACGTGTTGGATTGAAGCGGAATTAATTGTCGTAATGGCGAAATGGGACAAATAATAATAATGAAAAAAATATTTGAACTGAAAACACTGAAACTTATTTCTTATGAACTCTAAAAAATTATTTTAAACACTTCATTTACAAAATATTTGAATTTGGGAAAACAAAAATGCGTCGGTATAGTCCCATATTTGATGTAAACGAAACTTGACCTCTCATCAAGGTGATCGGGTCCAGAAAATTTTTCAGAACCGACGGTAGGAACAAATGAACAACCCAAACCGCTGACGCTCAATTCTCCTCTCATTTTATGTTCTGAAAGCCAAGCTTGTCATCTTATTATCGTGTTCTTCATACTTACATTGCACTATATCTGTGTGCGGGGATCCATGCATGCAGCTAGTGTAAAATGATCACCCAATAACTTCACATTGATACTTTGGCAGTAATACTTCGACAATAATACTTCGATAATAACAGTTCGACAATAACACTTCGACCGTAACACTTCGACAATAATACTTCGACAGTAACACTTCGACAAAAACACTTCGGCAGTAATACCACTAAAATTCACTCTTGCCGTGTTTAACTTTGAGGGTACCTCACACCACCACTCTGCACCGGGTACATCACGGTCATAACGTGGCGCCGGTCGCATCTGAACGTTTGACTGAAGGGGCAAACAGTCTTGGAGCGACCTGTGACCAACATGAACGTGGTTTCGTTACTTTACATTCTGGCAATGTTCTAATGTTCAGTCCATTTGTTTTCTGTATAAGTCTAAGCCGTTTTTCTTCAGGACCTCGGTATATACCGGGGCTTCTTGGTGGAATGTACAGTTCATGTGATGTTTTTAATGACAACAGTAAATTTTTTCTCGCATTGACGGCTTTGTGGTGCGTCAAATAATCTCACTTAATTTGTTGTATTTTATATCCAAAGTTTTCCCCCATTCACATATACAAACGCCAGTACACTTTTGAGAAAGCGAGTGAATGAGAAACCTACAACGCTGTAAGTATTTTGATTTCCATTTGAATATGATGTTGTTTCCAATGTTCCATCCGGGAAATTCTGAACTAGCTCATTTTTACCACTCGTTTTAACGTTTTCTTTCTCAAGTATATCAGCGATTCTGAACTCAAATTTTTCAGCAGATGGAGTTTTCCCTTCATTGCAAAAAATTGAAAAATTTACTGGTTTCTGTCCTTGATCGCTGTGCGACCAGCAAACATGAAATAATAAATCAGAAATAACATAAATGTTCGACAAACAAAGTTAATCTGTTGGCTCACTACTTCAAAAAAGAGATTTATCGCCACCCTGCCCACATTACGCTTTTCAGTCTTCGAAAATTTAAAAAATAAAACTAGCGTAATCCAGGACTTGGGATTTATAAACCATTCCCCTCACTTATCGTCATACCTTGCTCTATGCACAAGCATGGTAATTCATTTCAACGTTTGTCTTTGTTTATTTACTTTTGAGGCGACTGTTGTACGAAGCGTTTTGTGAGCTATGTTGGCCAACATTTTCTCATTCCTCGAAATCATTCATGCCGGGAACGTGTGGGAACGTTTTGAAATTAGTCAAACAGTAAGCATGTTCACTCCGATTAGAAAATGTTATTTGCCAACGATCAAATTACTGAAAATTATTCTCTTCTTTTACAAGCACAGTCGAGTGTAACAGAGATAGAAGGATCAATTAGCGACCATGAAAAGAGTCAATACCCTCTGAAAATGATCCTCTTCTTTAAGTTCACTCATACGACCACATTGGCCATTACTGTGCAGTCATGCAAGTTCATGGATCAATGTGAAAGCTATTTCGTTCCAAGTGTTACAGCGCAACGTCTGGACGTTTTCATTTTCGTTTACTAGAGGAGTCCTTAATGTTTTTACAATTTTTTTCTAACATGAACAAAACAATGCATTTTCACTGATTTCCCCTCAGTTGATTCTACCCCTGTCATAGATATTAGAATACTTATCGCGATATGCCCATCTAATTGATTTAAGATCCCTCAAATTGAAGAAATTAAAAAAGAAAACAATGTGAAAACTTTAAGAGTCCACTTTTTTAAAACATTGATTTATTTATTTTTTCTTGTTGGCTCTTTTATTATTCTTTCTTCGCTTGAAGATCTTACCAGCGATGATAGGTTTTGATAAAAATCCCATGGAACTGCTTTGATGGTGTACTGTGCGCCAGGGACGGCGGGTGCTGTTTTTCAGATTAGAAGTGGTCTTTTCTGTAACTAGGGGCTGGTTTGCGAGGGCAGTCTCCTAAACATTCTTCGCTGTAGCCAGGGGAGGGCCATTGGACTTTCTTGCATTAAACGCTTCGTTGCGACTCATTCTAATAATTAGAAGACAAGTTGCAAGGCACTAAAATTACTGAGCACCGAAGAAGAACGCTAAAGAAATTTTTTCTTACCAAGGCAGCTCACTGAAGAGTATAATGAATCAAAGAATCGTGGAGCGAGGCGGGCTCTAATGCACTACGTCATCATGCCCCAGCAACCCCAATTTTTCTACGACGATAACGCCTGTAGAATTTTAGTGCAGACTGCTAGCAGGAATTTCAGTATTGAGAGTGTCGATGTATCTTTCAAGTGGAGGATACACCAATTTTTACAGTCTCTATGATATGGTAGTGTTACATTCCAACTCGAACAGCTCCACTCTGATACTTCGACATTAACACTTCGACAATAATACTTCGACAGTAACACTTCGACAATAATACTTCGATAGTAACACTTCGACAATAATACTTCGAAAGTAACACTTCGACAATTGAAATAAGACAATAATACTTCGACAGTAATATTTCTCCTGTAATACCACCAAAATTCGTTCTTGACTCATTTATCTTTGAGGGCAACTCATGCCATCACTCTGTACAAATAACTTTCATGAATTACATACAACTGACCAGTCGCCTGCTCACCTTACAGAGCAATAAGGAATAACTCTTAAAGTGTCAACCACCTCTTCTTAGTTGTTATTTTCTCAATCCTTCGTATAACGAATATTGAAGAAGGCATCCATTTTTTATAGTTAGTTTCACCTTTTTCCATAATCTTGACTTAAACAGTGGCAAACGTATGATGCAGAAATATGTATTGCTCCATTAGTTTGACATAGTACTGTGCGTGCCTGTGTGCGTGTTTTTGCCTGTTTGTGTGTATGTGTGTGTGTGTGCTTGTAAGCGTATGCAAAGCTGATGTATTTGTGCGTACACCATATTCGTATTCATGAAAGGGAAATAAGGTTACTGATCACTGAAACATAAGCCAACTTCCCCGGTTTGCTCTTCAGTTAATTTAGACTTCTCCCTTGTTTTAGCAGAGATGTGAAAATAGATATTTCCCTAAATTTTCTCAAGAGACAATGTTGTCTATAACGTTTGTATTTCTCTTCCTCCGTCATTTAAATTATCGTGCATTACCTATCTGACATCGCTTTTTTATATTTTTTCTTTAAATTTCTCATGTTCTAACAGAACAACGTCATGTGCTGTCAATGCTCTCTTGTTCGAACAGTGATAGAGGCCTCACGATCTCATATTTAAAATCAGAAAAATGAAAAGAGAAATTGAAAACTGTTCTCATTGAACTCGAGAACGATGTAAAACGAGATTTACTGTTCGAAATCTCTTTTCGGGGACCCAAAATCACTGCATTGACAGAACAAGAGAGTGCTTAAAAAATCCCTCAGAGGTCTTTTGATGACAGCTAGCTTGTTTTCAGAAGTCAAAAGCCAGATTTGGTTACTGTGTTGGGTGCTGTATACAAAACTTCGAATTCTCTCTTTGTTTTTATGAGGTCCAGAGGTGACTACAGTTTTACAGTATTTACGATATTCTGGCTGTAGCACCCATTGATCTTGTAAGTAGGTGCTGAACTAGAAAAAGAGGAATGATTTTCTGTCACCAGAGGATTTTCCAGAAAATGGAGGAGAAACTTCCACACTTATATATAGTGGGGTAAGTTTATAAATTATTAGAGTAAATTTAAATAGAAGAGGGATTAAGAAAATTGGAATTAAAAATTAAGACACGATTGAGAAAGATGTAAATGGGAAGTATGAAGTAACAGAACTTGAGAGTGCTCCAGAAATGGAGCGTTGGTGGGCAACGCAGTATGTTCATACATTAGCTGGGAGCAAGACAGGCCAAAACAGGCCAAAAATACAACAAATTAAAAGTAATCTGTTCCCTCTAGGCCGAAATAATATTGATAAGAATACTACTTAACTAAAATAACAATGGACTGATAAGGCAAGTTAATTGATGGTAATACAAGTTGATGTAATAGAATAAAAATGTAAGAATTGGAAGTGTAATCACTGGAATAAATTATTTGTTCAACTTTTTACTTATACCGGCATACACTAATTAGAGAATACGGGAAACTGAAGGAAGAAAACAAGAAAAATAAAGTTCATTCACCAAACTAACAAGTAATGAAACAAAGGAACAAAATCCTGAATAATGAAAATACAGCAACAGAACTTGGCTGACAAGATTTGAAAAGTTACTTACCGCAGCCGCAGTTCCTCCAACCCACAATTTTCTCGATTCCTTGCGTTTCATTACGAAAATGAATGTTTACTGATATTACAGGAAAAAATAAACCGAGCATGGTTAGGCGCTCGTTCAGCAAGGCTGATGTATTATCACCAAATTCTCACAAGTTTATTCTTATTGCTATTGTATACCAATCATGACCAATGCATTCCAAAATAGGTCGATTCGAAACCTACATTTCAGTGCACTCGGTAACAATATGGCAAAAACTGCATCAGTCGTTTCCCTCTCAGGCAAATTACTGCAGTGTCGTAGCTACTTCCGAACGGTTAAGAAAAGAAATGCCCATCCATATGTTTTTCGTTCAAATAGTACACAAAAGACATCTGAGTTTTCACCTCTGTTTTCTCAGTAAAGTCAGTTCGCTTTACTGTGCCCCCTTGCATAATTTCACTCACATATTATAGCGGATTGCCTACTCGTAAAAAGAGTGTTCATAATACTCAGTAAAATCAATTAATATTCAATCAATTTAAAACTTTGTCCCTAAAATAAAATCTGGATATTAAATAACCTATTCAGGAACCGAAAATAAGAGCAAACAATTTATGAATGTTTTTGTGAGAGGAAATAATCAGGAAGGCAAGAACGTATTTCTGATGCTTCACTCCAGCTAAAACTGTTATTAGATTTTAATATCTTAATTATGGTTCCTATCGGGCAGCGGTCAAACAAAATTAGAGCATTTTTCGGTGGCTGGAGGGTGGAATTCCAAAGAGCTCTTGTCGAAAAAACTCGATTGAGCTAGGGTGCGCCACCGGCAGGTGTCTCATGCTAGTTAGCAATTAATTCATTCTAAAGTCCAAACTATTGTTTGAACAAAAACAAAAACCTGAGAGAAACCAGTACTCGCGATTGCATTTTGATTTAATTCATTCGAAGGGAATAAAACAGGTTTTTGTCTTGAGAGCAAGTAAGTGTTGAATTTGATAATACATATGCATGTTTTTTATGATGATTTCTTGCAATGTATTCATTTTCATCAGTTTGAACGTATACGAAGCGATTTATTTTGCTCATCAAGTATTAGTCGTTGTTTTGTACATAAAAATACAGAGGAAAATTCGGGAAAAGAAGAAAAGCTTAAATATTTTAGGCTTTGAAATGAATTATCCGGAAGATGAATCCTCCCAAATTGCTTCTGTTTAATGACTCGATTTCATGTGTAAAAATTATATTTGTTGTTTTTGTTGGCCTGTTATGCCTCTGAAATATAAAAATTGATTATAATTTATACCACGCACTATATTTTTCGAGTGACCATAGGCAATTAGTTTAGAAAACTTTCGAGATTCCATTGAGATTGCGCTCTGACTGTCTTCTATGAAAGATATAAAATTGAAAATCAGATCTTCATCAACAATAATATGTTAAAATTTGGGCGAATTAGCTTTTCCACTCTGACCATTACTAATTCTTTTGCATCGACTTTTTTCTTGTATTAGGTAAACGAAACGTTGTCTACAGTTTCTACTGGATTTTGTACAAATTTATTCAAATCTTATTTGTCGCATTCAAACTTTTTCCATTTGGCCTCTAATTCTATTTGTCACTGCGATATGAGTGTTCTTTAAAGGGTAAAGGAAAACAGTACTGTCAACAACAATACATGCGAATCAGAAACGTGAAGGAAGCAGGAAATATCATCAGCGAATATCAATAACAGGATGGGTCACTGGTCAGATCCTTCTTTAGCAACTCCGCGGCCAATATCAAAAAGAGCTGATTGGGCGTCACCAACTGCAATGCATTAATCATGAGTTGTGACGTATGAGTGACACGATTGATGAACAACTCTAGCGCAGTAACAATGGAAGTTACCCAGTAAGATGCTGATATATCATCTGTCAAATGCTGCACGAAAACTGTCAGAATAAAAAAATGGGCTTTCTTCGCAACTCACGGTATCTGAAATACTTCAGGAGGTATTTCCGTGAACTAAGTTAGCTACTCAGCTGCACTTGGCCTGCAAGATGTATTAATCGTTGCTTCTGTGAATCATCGCTCTTTACTTATTACAAAGTTACACGGTACAACTGGTGAAAAGGAATGATTGCTTTCCTTCCCTTACTCGCACAAATCAAAAATTTCCCTAGACAGATTTTCTGATTTCCCAAGCACACATTAGATAGAATCTAAAACTTTAACCAAACAAGCGCCAAATCCAAAGAGCGAGCCTACCGAGCACACTCACCAGTCCCATCACTTCGGCATGAAAGCTGCGCAAATGACGATCATTTGTATCCACATACAGTGGTTGCAGGTCGCATCCGACAGCGTAGTACGCGACACTGCATGCGGCTACTGCGCACGATGACTAGGCAGAACAGAGGCGAGTTCCCGCAGCCCCGCACATTGTGCACAGGACCGGACGCAGCAAACCGCAACGCGCCTCCACCTTGCATCAGCCAGCACGGTGTCCGTGAAATATCAACGCGGCAAACGCTTATGGTCACATGGATGGAGCCTGCTGCGCTAAGCTTTGTCTAAATACACAATGTACCCAAATGTTTCTCCTCTACTTCTTGTTCGACAAATCAGATCTGATATTTGATATTGTTCTGAGGCTAGCGGCGGGCTCAATTCAATGGGTCATTCTGTGTGTCACTTCTGCACTACAGGATGACGTAGTTCGGGGATCACAGCATCGAAAAATGTTGATGATATTTAACAGAAAAATGAGCACCGATTTTAGAAGTCGACTCTGTAAATTGTTTCTGGGATACATGCAAATGTACGGAAGCTCCTAAACGAGTGCAATATTTGTAATAGGTGTTCCTTAATGAATGTGACACAAGCAACAAAGGTTGTGCATCCTGTGATTAACTCGTGATTACAATGATTTTTTAATCTCGATGTAATTCTGTTGTAGTTATAAATAATATAAGGGCTGAATTATTTTTGGACCTTATAGCTCTTGATAGCTCTTGAAATTTGATTGAAAATACAAATTTTAGTCATCTTTTACAGAACTGTAGCAATATTTAGATTCGCTAAGCTTACCACCATTCAGGAAATAGGTTCTCTCAAACCTGGTTATCCCCTTTGATTGTTTCTCAAGACTTCTAAAATTAAGAGATATTTTAAATCAAACGTCACAAACATGAATACTTTGATTTTGTTTAGTACAGAATAGGGAATTTTTCTTGAGCTCCAAGATCGAATTTCTGTAAAAAAATTACCCACTCTGTGAGACTTCACACCTGCACAAGCTCTATAATAAATGTGAATGGCACAGTTTTCATGGCACAGTTTTTTTTTCATTTGAAAGCCAATGTTTAAAAAATATGAACAAATGTATAGAAAATTATTGCAACACTGCTATCTGATAAAAAGGTGCTGCAAACTCTAACTGTTCTGCTGATAACTTTCAGTGTTATAGATAGTAACAGTAATAAAAAATAAATGATCACGACAAACTTTTGCTACGTCCCCCCTCTCATTCGTGTTGGCGAGATGGGTTCCTGACGCCGTTTTCAAAACATTCGCACCCTGTCGTACTTGTCCGTTCCGTCCACAATATAAATATTTGCTAAATAATGACATGCTCCTTTTCATATGGAATATTTACCGTTTAATTACAGCTCTTCAACTAAAAATGCCTGCTTCATGCTCTCCCTTTTATTTTCCATGAAACACGTGTATTTTTTGGGCCTAATCATTGACCATTGAAGTTTAGTTTGAATGTTCTATTTCAAGCATGTACAAAATCATTTTTAATAAGCTTGTGAATGCGCTGGGCGTTCCGCACAAACATCCGTCACCACGGATAACCTTCCTCCAGCGGTCATTCGTCCGGATATGTAGATTTCAGAGATTTATGCGACAGCTTTATGGAGCCAAAAATAACTGAAAAAGTTCCAGAAAATGTAAATTAACGAACATTCGTATTAAAAATGACTCTACACTTGTGTTCCTGTTTATAAAGTTGACCTCATAGAAAATCAAATCCGAAAAATTAATTTAAAAATCGATTTTTATGAAGGTTTGAAGTTTAAATGAAAGTATTTAAGACATTTTCAGTTGTGAAGTATGGCTTTCTTTTCAGTGGTAAATGGAGTCTCTCTCCTGAATGCTCATTGTGTGTTCAAGTTACCACTCAGATAAAAATATAATTCAACACCCATATACGCTGCTAACAACATACCTTGAAAGCACTCATTAACTTCTACCTTGAGCGTGGCGGGCCTGGAACCTTGTCATGTGACCAGCAAGCGTAACCAGCCGATCCATTTGGCCACCAGTTCGTGCAGTCGGTGGGGCTGGGGCCACTATACTTGAACTTTCATTTGCATTTAGACATTTAGTTTTCACTCCGAAATGTGGTGTCTTCAGAAAGAAAAATCAGGGAGTTTCGTCATTTTTTTCTAAGTGCACATATTAGTACCAATATTTTATCAGGGAAATTTTTTATGCGATCAGTGCCAGAGGCGTTGCGTGTTCTGCAACAAATGCGGACGACTTCCATGGGCCAGTCGGAAGGCGCTTCCGGTGTACTGAGAATTCCGAACTCTCGCAAATTATTGTTAAGGGTAGCGAGGAATTTCCCGTATTTATGTCATAACTTTACGCAATTCCAAGCTGACAAATTCTTTTTCGACGCTTAACTGACCGCACAACGTTTACGACAAATCTGTGAAGCTGGAAAAGGGCCGCACGTTAACAAATGACACAGTTCCGTCTTGTCACCACCCAAGGCTACGCGAATTCCAGTGGCCAAAGGAGTTGGAAACCTTCATCGAATTTTGCTTATGAAGCTAGAGCATTTGAATATGAGACCGTGTATATTCTATTCCGAGCAGCTGTAAAGTTATAATGAAGGGCCAATACGTCACTAAATCGCACTGACGTAACTATCTCACTCCCATGTGAAGAGCTCGGGAATCATATCTTAGTTCTTACTGGCCGCAATCAATAAGAGCTTAAGTTTTCACTATTTACTGAATTACAATTTCTTTCGAATAAGTGGACAGTTAAGTAAAAAACTATATTTATCCTTGTTAATAATTTACTACTTCAAATTCCCTACATTTATATACCAAATAATGTGTTCGATGCGCACAAAAAAAATAGAAAATAATACATTACTCTAATCTTAATCAATTTGAGCTCACTTGACGTACCCAAACCGTGGGTGAGAAACTTGTAAGGTGAGATTTTTTCATATGTTTGAAATGAATACAGAAATTATAAAAACACTTCAAAACTGACTAATAACCTTCTATTCACTTCTATTCACTGTTAGAACTCGGTTATACCTTTCGAAGCATTTTTACGACAGGGCACATATCCGTGTTGAATACATGCTTTTTGCCAACACCGTCGGTTATATGGGTACTCGTGAAGCCAGTGTGACTCCACATTCCTAGCAGACACAGCCACGCTCGGGTGGTAGAGCTTGAGATCTTTTTCCGCACGACTCAATTCTTACCTTTTCATTTCAGTTATTTTTGGAAAAACGTTTTAAAGAATTCTGATCTTAATTTAAGGTGAGTTCCAAGATTTATCCTGGCCATGTTACTCGTTACGCACGGTTGAAAATATTTTGAATCGTGGACACAAATAATTGCTAAATGAAAATTGAATGTTCCACTCCAGAAGCTGATGTAGAGAAAAATCTTTTGAATTTTGACTTTAATTTTTCAGAAACGCTTGTAAAATTTCATTTGTTTGTACACTTAAATCATGTTTTCAGTTTTCTTCTAGACAATGGAGACGACCGAATATTTCATTCAAACTTCATTTCTGATGTAACTTTTAGAAGATGAGTTGTTTCTACAAGTTGTTGCGATGTGCCTCGTTTAGAAGCTATGCGTTCCCATATCCCAAATCGATTAGTATAAGTGACATGTAGTTCACCCACATCTGGTCCGTAAGTGATGAAATCAATTTAAATAGGGCCAATTAAATCGCAGAACAGTATAGCTTTCAGACGGAATATGTATAATTACCGTGCGTAAGTAACTGATTTGTAAGCGCAAGCAAACAGTTTGGAAATTAGTGTATAAAGTATAGTCTGGAAGATAAATTGTTTGCATTAAATATTAAATTTTGCAATGATTAGTTGATTCCAATTATTTATGCAATTAATAAAAACTTGCACATTTCATGTTTTGGTCGAAAATGTAAAATTAGCAAGAAGTAAACTTACCACTAAGTTTTTATTTTCATAACTTCAACTTTGTTGTGAAGAGTTCTTCTATTATCTGATTTACTAATTCTAATTTTTGATGAGCTGCAAAACAGCTAATTAATTTAAATGTTATTTTATGACTGAATTGATTAGACTGAAAGTGTTTTGTTTTCTTCATCCTTTATGAGGAAACTTTAATGAGTAAACTTTATTTAGAAACTTTAAAGTTTTTCCACTTAAAACATATTTGCTTTCTTTTTCGACTGGTCCTAAATTTATGGAGTGCCTCGCACCCAATGTAAGTGTATGAGCTTAGGGTTGTATTTTTGTACAGTTACTTATACGTATATTGTTTCGTGTCCTTCTTATCTCAACGTCGATACAGTCGAATTTTCTCTCACCCAAAAATCAGAAAACTTGCGTCTTATTTTTCAACTGAAACAGTTTGTGTTGATTCCTCTACCGACACACTTGGTGACCGTAACACCTGGTCGCACAATGATTGGAATCAAGTGTACGCTTGGTAATGACACGTGCCGTTATTTACATTACAATTATGATAGCTTGAAGTTATTTGCTGTCAATTTGGAATATTTGCTAGGAAAATATTTATTTGTCAGTCTGAAAATATTTATTATTTTTTTTAGAAATAAAACACACTTCATAGAAAGGCTGAAAAAATGTATTGGATTGCATGAGAAGATTTCTTTGAGAACCGGAAGAATTTCTTGGAAAACTCCATAATAGTTTTCCTATCTACAGAAAGTGTTTCTTAGATGGTGCGAAAATATTTCTTGATGAGCCAGGAAACATCGTAAAGGAATGATCAGAATTTAATTTTTGAGCAAACACAATTACAAGCTACACTAACAGCATCAAACGGCATCCTAACTTCATGGCCCTCCACTCAAACATCGAGTAAACTTTCCATTTTGTGTTTCAGGCACGTGTTGATCACTAATTGTATATTCTGCTCTTCATGCACTTGTTGAGCAAATTTGTACAATCTGTACTTCAGGTCCGCGTTAATCTCAAATTGTATGTCCCATTCTTCAAGCACAAGTTGATCACACTGTACTAGTACATTTAAGACTTCAGGGACATGTTAATCGCTAAGAGTACATTCTGTTTTTCAGGCACTTGTTGAGCAAATTGTATATTCTGTACTCCACCCAGGTGGTGAGCACATAGTGGACTGAAGACGCAGGTTGATCACAAATTGTATTTTCTGGACTGCATACACGTGTTGAACAGATTTTTAAAAACTAAGTGAAAAAAGAAGACTATATCGTGTTCTATATTCTTTACAAAAATTTTCAGCGTTTTCAAAACTTCAAAAAGTATAAAACAAGAAAACTCATGCGTTTCAAAACTTGACTTCAGCCCCCAGCATTAGCTATCTTGTGACTTTCATGACATTGGATTCCTGTGATGAACACAATTTAAAAAAATAAGTGGTGCCAGTATTTAGTATTAATTCAAAAGAATATTGGATAAAACTTATCTCGTGGCAGATTCAATATGCATATCTACTGCACCATAACTCTGAATCAAATACATCAAGACTACGTCATTTATTCTCAACTTTACCTTGAAAAATAAGTGTTCCTAAATACTCACTAGCAAAATTTAAGTTCAATTGAGAACTCAGAGGAAAAACCCAGAGGAAGTTCATGAGGCACACGTGCTTTTTTTCTTATTTGTCCTAGGACGTTGGAAATACATCAGAAGATCAAAAAATCATACTTGTATCTACTTTGATTTGGGCATTAAAAACTTCAGCCTCGTTAGGCAACTGATGCATCGCAGACTTAGGCGGGATGAGATTTATTCCCCAAAGACACGTACATGGTAACAAATATTATAGAAGATTAATCTTAACATGTAACGTTCAATAATATTAACAGTTTGGGGTGACTAATTCGCAAGGCTTCTCTGGCACCCGATCCGGTCCGCAGAAGTTATAGCAACCTGTCGGTTATGTACACTCCTGGGGCGCAGAAGATCGTGCGATGCCTTCAAGCAAGGCATATGATCGATCAAAGATACATAGAAAGAACTAACTATTGCATCAAAGAATATTAAGATATATGATGGGCGAATCAAAAGGGATGCAATAGAATCTTGCGATACTTATGATGATCAAATCTGATGGTGGAAATAGAATAAAATTAACGTTTTAAATGATTTTTCCATTTGTTTTCTTCGGGCTGATTGACAACTGTACGATGAAAAGAAGCCAACATGGTCAAAGGATTAAAAATTGTTCATCTTATTTTTGAAAAATACAGAATGAGAACCAGTTGTACAGATGGTGACTCTATTGACTGTCTCGTGAAAATCAAGAAGGAAAATGGAAAGTTATCCTCGGACAATTTCATGAAAAAAACCCAGCCTCTGATGCAAGTGCCAACAGTAAATATTGAATGAGCCTGAGGCGAAGTTTACCGAATTCGTCCATCACTTGCTGTTGATAGGAAAAAATTAGCTCTTTGGTCGTGCTGACTGAATATTCAAACCCCATTTGATCATTCTAACCTCAATCGAGCATCAACTCTGACCTATATTAAATATTTTAACCTCATTTGATTGCACTGACCTCGTTTAATTGTTCTGAACTTATTCGATCATCCTAACCTTTGCTGATCACTCAAATCTCCTTCATTTTTGAGACTGCAAATGTACAAGCTTAATTAGTTTAACCATTCCGACTTCAATTCAACATCCTTATAATGTAGTTACTCATATTCTAACTTTTTTGAACATTCTCATCTCATTTAGTCATTTTTGACTGCATTTAATATAGAGAAATAAATTCGTTTCCTGTCAGTTACTCACGTCTTGCCCGTAAATACATGGGCGCTCTGCTGAGTGCTCCTGCCGGTTGCTGGGTGCGCTGGTGAGCGTCGTACCCAAATTGTGCTCGTGCAGCGCCGGCTTCGTTACCACCCGCTCCTTTGAGCACCATTTTGTTAAATTTGCTTTTCAAAAATGCGCAACATTATCTGAAATTCCATTTATCATTTAGTCTTAATACTGCCCGCTAATTAAATGAAGGACAATCTGTGGGGTGGTGTTATACGTATAATGTGGATTAATAGCTGTGAACGATTGGGAAAAATTCTCACTTTTGCTTTTTTTGTATTTATATCACCGCATCTCAGTGCTTCTCAGCTCAATATTTTTTAAAAAATAACACTGCCTCTGTCAATATATACATCATGGGCCTTAATTTCCATTCTATTTTTTTACTAGAAGCAATTTTCTAGACGTAACGCGTCAAATAAGACAGTAGGCTTAATTTCCGTCTTTTTATGCAGCGACAAATAGACTTCAGCAGTAATAAGTTAAACTATTTAGTTTAACTGTTATACGACGATCTCAAAAAGCTTCATCACTGAAAATAAGAATATTTCATAAGTCTAATTTCACGGGTAAGTTCTTAGAAGTGGAAACATCAGACGAGGTAACAGAAAAAAAAATTAATTCTTCCTCATGAGTGATGCATCCAGTGACAAAGACGTATATGACAAAAACATTCTCACACAATCTTGCTGAACATTCATTTCATCAAAAGGAAAAACCATTGATTCGTTCGAATTTGAAGGTATGCAATGATTGAATTAAAAAGCTGAAACTTGCATGCCGGTAAATACCAAGTAATTTTAGATCACGTAGGAAATCAACTTAATCGTCCGATTTCAACATTCTGCCATCACTTGCAAGATTCATCCAGCGGGCACCTCTAATGACAAGAAGAAGACTGTATATTTTCTATTAATGTTTGAGAAGAGTCTTTTGTAGATATGATCTTAATTGCAAATGGCTTCTCTCAGTCAGAATTAGGAGTAACCCACAAGGATTTGATATTTCTGTACAGAGTGTGGTGAAATTACTTCGAATATGCATACGAAAACAGAAAACATTCATTTCAACAATGAATCTCAACTAAATTAGAATAACAATTTTCATGTCTTCTTGGTTTTGTAAATTTGCAAGTGTTCATGCAGGCGATCAATCATCCTGCGCAAAATATCGCTCTGTAACCTGTTATACAAGTTCTTATTCATTTCCTTTGCATGTTATGTTTATGCAAATGAACGCCAAATTTTAGTTCTTCATTTTTTCTCATGCGCATAAATTTGAACTATGAAGGTTTCATGCAAGGTTTTTAAGGAGGCGAGGCTTTTAAAACTGAGTTACTGCTCCACTGCAGCGGACGCGCTCGGCTGACCCTCTCACCGAGCGCCTTTCCTTCACACTTCTTTCCGCAGTCCACGGCTAACAGGTTGTTTTTTATCGGGTTGAAATTCTCTAGCTTGAGCTTTCCTCAGACAAAATTTCACCACGACTACCACTTAACATCTGGCAACCATCCCTGGTTGTGAGATGCTAAGTGGCTGAAATGATCAAATTAGTATTTCAGCGATCCCGAAATACCACCATTTTTAAGTTATAGTTGTATTAAATCGTGAAACTATTCCTAATAATAGCTTGCATGGCTGTATTACTATACTCAAATGGATCTATTTCTGATGTAAGATAAAATCGGAATAACTTCCATCAATGTAAACACTTTGCATTAAAGAACAAACAACAGATGTTTCTAGTCGGTATGCGGTAAAAGGTATTTAGTTTGTAGGGTGTGGTTTGAATAGGGACGAGTCAGAGCACGTTAGTAATTAGCCAACTCAGCATCATTATAAAAATGTAACTTTTTTGAAGATCCTTAATATGATTATTTAGGCCTGAAATAAAAAATGTGATAAATCTGTGTTATACGAGTAGCTCATGTAAGCTTCCCTGAGCACGACACATAAGAGATGTCGAGCTGTGTGCCGTCAACGACATGAAGCTGTGAAAACGCACGCTGCGCTCAGTAACAATTGATAACACGTGCATTCTTTTCAGAACTTCCGTGCAACTGAATAGTTCGGTGAAACTGAAGATGATGCAGCAAAAAATATTTCTTCGAGATAAATACTCAAACCGTTAATTTCGTGTTTGAAAATGTTTCTGGAACGATGTCGTGTCATCATCGTTTTAGCTCCATCTTTTTAGTGACATTCATGTATCATAGCCTAAGTGTGTACATAATACAAAATAAAAAAAGGTCCGTCAGGTTTTCACTCATGTGTAAATTCTAACTTGTGAGGGCATTGCTCTCGAACTTGTACTGCATTACATTCCAGATCTCCGAACCTCCGCACTGCATATTTCCCAATAAAAAAACATGAACAAATGTTCCATGACGGCTTTGTTACCTATGCCTTAGTAATTGTACAAATATATTCAGAAGTATAAATAAGCTCTAGTGATATAAATTTGAACTCCGTTTTTTTTCCAGTGGTGAGTCCACCCTCAGACCACAAAATCAATGCTTTTAATTTACCTTACTAAAGCGATGTAAATACCTTTAAGTGCAATGTAAGCTCCTCTATCTAAAGAGACGAATCAGGCTTAAAGTCATTTATTTACCTGACTCTCGGAAATACTTATTATCTACACTGAAATGCCTGAAACTGCGTTCTCTCCTCAATCAGACTTCACTCGCTCTCAACACGCAATGGCGCTGATTTTATCAACTACGAGCGTGCCTGGGTGATGGTGGTCTGAAGGTGAGATAAAGTGTTCTGCCACCTCAGAATTTAATTAGCTTCTGGTTCAAACGATCCGGCCGGCATGCGCGGCCATGCAATGTATAGCAACAGCACGGCAGTATTGCCGTTGACAGTGAGCATCGGTATGAATTAATTGTCAGTTAAAAGCATGCATAATACAGCAATTCAGTGCCGGACAACACTTCGATCGTAGAAATGCAATAGCTATTTATATTATTTCATTGAGGACACATATAGTGTAACCGATCGTTTAGATATATAACCAAAACAAGAAAATATTTTCGATTAGTTTTACACTTCGCGCATGTGTCACTTATTTTCTTGCTGATTTTCATTTATTTATTCATTTTTTTTGCTTTCTGTACTGTACAATTTTATTTAGAAGTGCAGTCTGGTGACACTGAAAGCTCGGTTTAGTTCGTCGCTCCCATTGGAGATAGGCAATGACCTTTCGGGAATGCCGCGAGCCACGCTGATGAATGCTTGTGAGAGACACTTGTGCCCAGGTTCCGGTAGTCACAAAATTAATGTACCTCTCACAAAATGCTGAGAGACAAAGGGTGATTTTTAAACACTTTAGTCGATGTGCACTGCCGTTCAACTAAAATATTCTACCTCTGCTAATGTAAATGAAACTTGGGGGATAACATGCTCCTGTATACTCCATTGAAGAAATTCATTGTTTAAATGCAAGCGTTTCAAGTTTCAAAAATAGGTCTAAGAGACACTCTGTTGAGGCGACAGCTCTTGATGATTTATGATGCTAGTTTATGAGGCGAATGAATGAAGAGTTTTATCAAACTTGAGTTCAACACTGACCTCATTCCAAACTCATCTGAGCCCGATGCAGCTCCGGCGTATACTCCTCACATTTCCAAGTCACTGAAATGCCCTGTAAAATGATTTGTGTTTATGTCGAATATGAGAAATGAGTATGCATGTCGCAGTGAAACTACCTCATATTTCATTAACTTGTCAAGGCTCAGACATTTTTTGAATGATTGACCTATACTTCTGCTCGCATTGTAATTTATCGTTCTCACAAAAATATTCGATTTCAGGATTTTTCCGACCTAAATCACTACTCAATTTCTTCAATATGATCCCGGCTCTCCTTTTCAGCTTTGTGTTTTGATAACCATCTCAGTTCCAGTTTCATTCGCTATTTTTAGTCATTTTAAGATAGACAAACAAAGAACAGAACCTACGATGAACGTTAGAAAATTGCTTCACGAGTATCAATCCACTATGACTACGCAGCGCTTTTTCTGGAGAGTATTTTAATCCATGTCTAATCCAGACTAACACGTTCGTGTAAGTTAAACTCATGCAGTACCAATTGAGTGTTCGATGTTTCTTAGCAGAGTGACTCTGCAATTATCTGGGTATAAAGATAGTACTGCGTATATTGAGAGGAAATTCAACCCTGGGGTAATGAATGGAAAAAATGAGTCTTGAACACGATTCTTGGGATTGAAGCCATTGTATACTACATTAGCGTGAATTGACACTCTTTTGATATTATGCCATGATGATAATAACATGAACTGGGACTCTTTTGATGCTAAGCCGTGATGATGATAACATGAGTTTGTACTCTTCTGATACCAAATCATGGTGATGATGATAGAATGAGTAAAATATTCTAAGAAGCTGATAATCTTTTACAACACGATTTACGACTTTTACAGGTTTGGAAACATTCGTTTGCGACCTAGTTTTCGACAGTCAATTGTTATGTCGAGTGGAGATCGTGGTTAGTAGCTTCCTTGGTTTGTTCCCATTCACTCTACAGTTAACGAACGATTCACTAGTTTGCAGCTTATTGTTTGCTGCACGGTTCACGACTATATTTCACTGGTTTGTAGCCTCCTGCCACACGGTTATTGACTCTCCTTGGTTCACTGTCGTGCCTTGGTGGGGCTACATAAGTAGACATGAGACAATGTCTATTTTCTAGAAGATACGCTAGCAGTTGCCGCAACATGTGAAAATCGCATAATTTCCCTGGTTTTCAATAATTTAAACCCACTGCTGAATAAACAGCACGCTTCCTCAACTGTATTTTGAAAGAATTCTCAGTTCAGCCTAAAAATTATGGTGATCACAGATGTGAACCTTTTAATTAACGCTAAGAGTATAGAGCAGCGCATGTTCGATTTTAAAATTTTTTTGTTCATCTCTTTACGTTTTTAGATTACATGGCATGAATTAAAACTCACTTGTTGTTTTATAGGCCTTTCTGCGGTGTAAAGGCACAGCGTTGCTTTGGGGCTGAAATAGTCTTGTAATATATTTCAATTTCAGCCTTGTACATTCCCTTGCTCCTGAAAATATTCGTATCCCCATTTTAGCTCTGCGTTGCTCACAACGCCTCAAAAATTAGACATCTGCGAGTAATGCAACTTGAGCATCTTTTCGGCATAAATGAAAAAATGCAAACAACATTTAAATTTTTAAACAGAACAATCATGCACTCACTTACCATACCATAAAATAAAACATTAAATCAATATGCTTTCTAATCTAACACCTTATCGTAGATGATAACCAACTTCATATCCTTTCTACTGAATTCCGTGAGTCAAACGCTTATTGTTTTTCATTGCTTTCTTCAAAGCCTCTATGACACATCAAATCCTGAGGTTCTAATAAAGAGAGATTTACTTTCACCACTGGCCTAGCCAATTCTTGAATGAGTTTAGAAAGTCATTGTTTTCTGGTTGCCATCACCAGATTCATACAATACCCAATCATTTCCCTGTCACTCATGAAAAAATCACAGGTTTGTGTGGAATCTTTATCGGTAGCAAATGCAGTGTCAAAGTTTACGGATTGAATATTCAAAAAAATTTTTTGTTGAGATTAAACTTTTTATAATTCTACAAAAGTCCCTCGCAGGGAAAAAAAAAGTTAATAATTTTGTTTCTGAATTATATTATAACACAATTGGTTATTCTACATTTAGAAGAAGAAATTTTCCGAGGATACTCTCGGTCGAAAGGGCAAAATGAATACTTTTCTGATAATTTTTATCACCTTTCAATTATTGACAATTTTGCGAAATTCCGTAATTACACTAATATTTTTCTGTACTTTGTGGAAAGCATTTCAATGTTTGCAGCCTTTTTCAAGAATATCTTTTTGCAAAGCAATTATTAGCTTTGAATTTTTGAATATTTCCAGCAATGCTTCTAAACCAATATCTTAGTCTCAGTTGGTTTCTTAATGGATCAGTTGTTAACTTGAGAACAAATTTTTCTCATGATTTCCTACCGCAAGCTGTAGGAATGGAACGGTATACATATCTTTTGCACATCCGCTCAATTATCTAGAATTGAACGACAGAGAATCCACAATTTGACTCACGGGCGTGTACCCAGATTATTGAAAGCGCGCAAGCTGCTGCAGAAAATTTTATGCATCTACTTTGGCAGAGAAATACACTCAGAAGCATCCTAGTTTATTTTATTCGATTGTATTTCATTACAGTGAAATAATTATTTTTAGTCCATTATCCATCACGAGGAATGAATCATTAACCAAAAGTGAGGCAGAAACAATACTGTGAAAGGGAAGTTATGTTTAATTTCAGTGTAAAAAGTATATGTATGAAAATATGCCGCATGATATTAAATGACGTGTCCTTTAATGATTCAGAACAGAATAGAACTCAATCAATTCACAGATGTTAGTTCACCGGGAGAAAAAAATGCATTAACTTCAACAAAAGATTTCGGTCGAAAACTCCCTTTATGAACTTACAAAATTGAAGGCTTAAATTATTTTCTTAGAACGCAAATCAAAGTCACAACACCGTACGAAATTTACATAAAGTTTCATTCGGTGCAAGCAAATGTTAAATTTGTGGAAAGAAATCTTACAAAAAACACTAGGCTATTATTAGGAACAGTTGGATGGTCATTATTTTTTATCTTATGACGATATAACGTTGTATGGCTTCAAGGCAAAGGAAAAGGTGCACTATTTATTTAAAATAAAGCACACACCAGACCATTAAACGAAAGTATATCTTGGTTGTGTCGTGTGAGGGCAGAAGGTTAATCCATGATGCGCCGGTCCCGGTGAACGCTGCGGTGACGCACGCGGAAGTTTTTTCTCATTCCACGCAAATTACATAATTACCGAGCCTATGTTTAAGACAATAGCAGAAGAAAGTACTTAGAACTGCAGCTCACATCTATGGACTGACTAATGAAGAATAAAATAATGATAGCATAAAAAGTGAATGCTAACCATTTCTCGCAGATGGACCTCATTTGTAGGTGCTATATTTTGTAAGAATGATTTCTTGTAATGACGTTATTCAAGGGTGAATATGAAGGATTACATTTGACTTGAAAACAATTCATGCTTCCTGTTGCATTAATTATGCAGTGATTGAAAGTATAATTTTACGTAGGAAGAAAATATTTTCCGATGACATTCTTACGATAAAATAATATGAGAGTAAAGCTTATCTCATAGAAATTACTGAACGGCTCACTACGAAACAAATAAGAGCATTAAGTATTCCAACTATTCTAAAAAATTTCTCGCCTGAATTTATTACGTTGATCTAACTTCATACCAAAAACTTGCTGCACTGGAAGTGCATATCTCTGCCATGGACAAAAAGTTTTGAATTTCGGGATCAAAAGTTGGTATCAAAACACATCGATCGTCATACATTTCTGAATGCGAGACATGCTCAGAATAAACGATTGCGCAAATTTAGGAGGGGTGATCAGATGTTGGAGCGTGAAGACTCCATACCGTCATGCCGACCTAAGAGCATGTAATTTGCCAGGGCGTAGTACAAGCGCTTACCAGTGTAGGGAAATGCTAATTTTGTATCGACTGAACCAACGAATTATGCCTGAAAATCCTGAACGACTGTTCGTTGGGGACAATTTTTTTGAGCATAGTGAGTAATCTTGTTTGGTAGGAAAACATTCATGCAAAAAGCTTTTTTCTTCCACCATCAGGCGTTCAGCTGTTTCTTTCTAAATAGCTGAAATGTTTCATACCTTCGACAATTTTCACAAATAAATATATATACATATATATCCTCAATTTAAAAATTTTCTGATTTTATTTAAATATACTTATACATATCTTGTCTCGAACATTCCCAATAATTCACGTTTATTTGAATGGAATTATAGAGACCATTCATACAATACAAAAAATCTGGCATCCACTCACTTTTGTTTCCAAGCCAGAAAATATTGCGGCACTAAAAACTGAATCAATTTAGATGTATGTATATATACTGTATATTTATAGATGTCATACGAAAAACAGAAAGAAAATAATATACTATAATTCAAAAACAATTTTCAGCATTTTAATTGTTTCTATTATACTCTTCGTTGAACGCTTTTTAACAATTGCTGTGCGTTTGGATAAAATATTATAAAAAATGTTGACCTTATAATTACTCTACTAGAGGCTCTCAGAAACATGTTTGTTCCGGAAAATCAAAGAATGAAAAGTCCATGCAACAATAATTATTACAGCTTACAAAAGAAGTCCTTACAACTACTGTGAAGTAAATCATTTTATTAATATTACTTCGAACATATTTCAAGCTCCAATAATTATTCTTTTCACTTGTCGTCCGTTTCTGTCCACACACTTTCGAGCTTTTGATCGCATCGATGAAATAATTATCACTTTATCATTTATTTAACTACTGAATATTTTTCAGTACAATGATTTTGTTGGGAACCACTTATTTAATTTTTTCATTGTTTTGAGGGTACTAGAGTATACTTCAGTTTTAAGTGTCGCTATAGAAAATAATCACACGGTGTTAGATCTGGGGGGTCTTGAAAGCCACTGAATTTCTTGATTTAATGTAACTATAGAGAAATTTTGCAGCTGAGAGAAACTTCTAATAGCTGCATGGTTATATTTTTAAATCTAGAAATTGAGTGACCTCCAAATTCTCCAGATCTAACACAGTGTCGTTATTTTCTATGGACACACTTGAAGATGAATATTCTATTCCCTTCAAAACACAAATGAATTGAAAGGAAAAATCCCTATTCAACCTACTAAAAAATGATCGTTCTTTATGTCAGATATTGGTATCACAGATACATACCAAGGTGTAGTAAACAAATAATAATTCTAATTTTTCCAAAACGATAACTAAAGTTAAATTAAGGCGTGTTCACTTTATTGTTCGACTTTCCACTTCAAACATGTTTCTGAAAGCCTTAATTAAGTATAGAGTGGATACAGATCAGTACTGGTATTTCTGAACATATATCATCAAAAAGCACAGCATGTGGAATATTGGTTAGAAAGCGTTCAACGAAGAAGATGGAAAAGGCGGACTAAAAATGTAGCAAATAGTTTTTGAATAATATTATTTTCATTTCTGAATCCGTTTTTCGTGGAACACACTGCATAGCTACTGACGTGGAACACTTGTGTTCCGACCTTTGTACCAAGACGGAGACTGATACAATCTCAGTATCACGAGTTACCACCGATGAATTTACACCTGTATATAATCATGCCCTAATCAGAGTACTTGCCCTGGGTCTCGTATCTCAGGACAAGTGGCACCACAGATCATTCACCACTCTGCTAATATGACGCATCGGATTAATTTTGGAAGTTGCCATAAAAGAACAATGGTCATAAAGGCGTGGTCGCGCTTTATTAAAATCATTCTAAATCCGAGACTTAGATCATCAAACACATCAAATGCACGAAAAACCAACAGCTACAACGAGTGAATAAAATAAAGAATGTGCACAGAATGTACAAGCAGGTTTATTAAGAAGGAGTCGTGTGAGTTTCCAGATGAACGTTTCTTCTTCTCTCAGGCACAAGGTCATTACATTCATAAGCGAAACCTCTGTCGTGTGCCAGTTCATTTATTTCAGAGACAGTAGGACGTATCATCCAAGCATGAGCGATTTGACGGAGTAAATCATATTGATCGATCACTTTGATAAAAATTAAACCAACTTATACACACATCTGAAAATAACGGATTAAAATAAATACTCTTTTTATAAATCTATCTCATTGGAAATCTGATCTAAATAGATAAGATTGAACAACTTAATCAAGTGCTCTAAACTAAGCTTCAATCAAAATTTTGACAATCGTGATAAAAAAAATGACAACCGGACGTTCGCTGCCTTTAAGCCAATGCATATTCTTGAATTGCTAGGCAATTAATCCTATTGGTTTAATTAAATGCGTATCATTTCTTTATTTTCTACTTGAAAATTTGTGATTTTTAGTGTATTTTTATAGGAAATGGACAACATCTCACGTGCGATGTGGTTGCGTAGACATATATTTACTACTCTTTACAGTTAATGGCAGCGATGACACACTTAGCGTCTACTGCATTGTCACATCTCACAACTGAGATATATCTCACATTGTTATATCTCAACTGAGCTGCACAATCGAAGTAGTTAATGAACACCAGGATCCTGTTTACAAAATGGTTCACAGATTCAGCCCAGAATTACCAAAGATACGAAGTTCCTTTGGTATATTAAGCTTTTCGTTTTTTCGTGCATTTGATGTGTTTGATGGGCTAAGTCTTGGAATTAAAATGCTTTCAATAAAGGGCGACCCCGCCTTTATGACCATAGTTCTTTCCTTCTTTGAAAAAATATACCTCGTTTGGTTGTCATTTTGAAAAAATTTTTGTCGCGGTTCCCAATCTACATGTCGCTCTTATTCTGATGTTGCATCAATGCCATGGTTTCATCTTCATCATCGATATGAGGCGCAGATCATACTAAACCTCATTTTGCTTTTTTAGTTATCTTCATATTATTCAATCAACTGACGAATTTGCTGCCACCGCCCGCATGAGAATACAGGAAAGAAATAATTTTAGCAAGTACGTGGAAGTATTTTAATCTATACCAAGGCAGCCTTATTTTATTGGATCAAGCTTTCAGATAGCGATTAATAGAGTCGAAAGGACGTCTCCTTGATTCCTCGTAATAAACAGGTCATTAAGAAACTCAAGAAAACATCATGATATTTACTTGTGTGAGAAACAGGCAACACCCGCCATCGCAACAGTATTGTGAGAAGGAAAGCATTGACATCACTTATTATCTGATTTTCATTTTTAAAAAGTTGGTCGTTGAGCGCACAGGATAAAAAGTGAGGGGGGAAGTCCAGTTGGTAATCTACCTAATAACGGTAATATGAAGGGTGGTGTTGAAATATCCACCACCATAAATATTCACAAGATATTTATATCCAAAATATCGAAATACTGACAAAGCACCAGCTCACTTAAAATTGAGAGATAATTTCTAGTCACTTTTCGATAATGAAAGTGAACGCATAGTAATCTTGAAGATATACTTCAACGACTCTTCAGTTTATTGGATGAGTGGAGAATTATTATTATCATGGGCAACCTTTCAATAATTGAACACTTTTATGGTTGTATTACGCCTTAGCCGTCGCACCACGCTGTGGTGGCGCTCCGAGCTCTCTTTGATGTTACTCACGCCTCCCTCCAGCTCGACTGACTGAGGCTAACCTGCGCACAGCTTCGGGAGTCGAACAAATGCTTCCTATCGGTGTTACAAGTAACAAGTATCTACATTAACACATAGATCATAATATCAAAATGTACCTATAGTCTTTTCTTTGTAAAAGGTTCTCCTAGCAGACTAAGATTTGAAGGATCAAAGGCTGATTACTCCAGAAGGCTGTATATGGAACCAGCCGTGGGAGAGAGGGATATGCAAAGAAGGAGGCAGTATAAGCAGCACTGGCAACCAAGATGAAAGTTGGCACTGGTTTCTTTGAAGAATCTCGAAGATTTGGATTTCGATGTGATAACTTTTGCAATAAGAATTATTTCTTCTTGAATGGATCGCTGCTCTTTTTTAGAGGGGAATCGTATCAGATATTCATGATCTGCGAAATCATCTGAAGAAATGTAAAGCAGATTCTACAATTTTCTCCGTACATTTCAGATGATTCCGCATTTCATGAATATGTTATACGATGCTTTGTCGTTTGACGAGGACATGTCTCTTACGAGTCAACGTTTGGCTGCTTTAGAGTAACAATGGAGGAGGTCCGTGGACCAGACTCATTGCGTCCTCGTAGCGTTTCTCTTGTTCGTGGGTAACCAAGTAGGCGGCTGAAGGCAATCACATCACACCTTTCCTAAGTCATTAGTTCCATCGTGAAAAATTATGTGCATTGAATTCGAATGAGATAAATAATCAATATATATAAATTATTCGAACTGAACTAATTTAAATCGATGCTTCGTTTTTTTTCAAGAACCACTCCGTACAGGCGTAGTTCTGGAGTAAAAGAGCAGTGGGTAAATGAAGCAAGTTAAGGCCTGCCACGCGTAATGAGCGGTGCTTAGAATGTTTTCCAATCATTCACATATATCAGCATTGCCAGTTGACCTTCTTCTGCCAAAATACCCAAATTTTGCCTTTTTAAAACCTAATTTGGCCATCAAAACCACTAAAACCCTGTCAAGACCGCTGTATGATGGCTGAGTGCTCGTTATGACTGTACCTTGTTGCAAAATTGCCAAACCTGAAAAAAAAATTTGGAATGAAAAGGCCAGTTTGACTACCCTTTCTTGAATGTGGCTTTCAAAGCCAATTTTACAGTTTTTCATTATCAGTTTTTAAAGTACCCTTGGCAATAGAAGTTGTAGCTCTCCACTCGTGTGACAGTGTTTTAAGCAACATGAAATGCAGCCTCCTGTGGCCCTGTTCATGGCCCTGTTGTTCCAAGGGGATTAAGTGAAATCATGTGTTGTTTAGTTAATTCTGAGTGACATGTTTCCAATTCATTCTTTCTTTCCATGCTAACAGAAGTTATTTTATGTTAGAAAATTTAACATAGTATTCGAATTATAGAAAAATGATAAAAAGCCTCTGGCTTAAACAGAGAAAGAGCAAAAAACAAATACATTTGAGCAGCGGCTTGAAAACACGGAATATACTGACAGTGTTTTTCTGACACTATGCGCAATTGCCAATCTCCCTATCTCCGAGGGTGACTAAGCGATCTATGAGATGTTCCAATCTACTTGTTTGCGAGATGTTACCAACCTGACGAAGTGCGAGATTTTGCTAACCTGACTGTCCGTAGGATTTTGATTAACCTGACAGTCTGTAGGATTTTGATTAACCTGACAGTTAGTGAGATGTTACTAACATGAGTATCTGTGGGATGTTGTTAACCAGACAAACAATGAAAACTTTAAAATTAGTAAGATGTTGCCAATCTACTACCCTATACATATATGACCTGTTACAGATTGCTTCTCCAGCAAAATATTGACTTGTACATTAGCTTCAAATCAACCGCAGCGAAGATAAAAGAACCATGATATTTTTTGTGCTCTGTTATATGATAAAGAATTGATCAGTTTAAATTGTGTCCAGATTTGAAGTTAAAATAAATAAAAATCAAGCACTGAAAAATGAAGTAATGCATCTATTGGTTGTTCAAGAACATACATGTTTTACTAATGCTATCAGTTTCGAGCGCCGAAAGATGTTATAAAATTGCGAGACTCGAGCACGAGTACGCTTGGAATTCGAAGTTTATCTCAATCTCGAACCAGTGAAGCAATGAATATTTAAGTACAGCATATACCATTTTTATCATACGTTGAATTTAGAACGGTTAAATATTTAACATGAAACAGAATTTTGAAAAATTCTTTATCATGGATCAATGAATTTCGAAATGAGCTTCCCATTTTTATTTCAAACAGACTTGACGATGACAAAGTTTCAGTTTTTTCTTTTGTTTCCTTGAGATTAATCTTTGACACAGGGGGGCAAAACTGAAGAAAAGCCATATAAATTGAGCCAACTTTAATTTCTTGATTCCTGGCTAGATAGATTTCTTCTTTTATGTTTGCTATTTGATATCTTAACTCATTCCTTTTCCTGTCACCCTGCAGATTTCTTACCACTAAAATTATCAAAGTTATTATGAGTATCTCAATACACTCAAAAAAGGTAAATCGCGTGAGACTGCTTAGAAATGAGAACTTCTGCGGTGAAATTAACCCTATTACGGTATTACAGCAAGACAACTTTCCGCGTAAAACTCGGTGAAGAGTGTATAAATTAACGTCAACTGCATAAGGGATGATCGAAAACAACACTTCATTATTGCCATAAATCACAAAATTAGGTCCAACGATGCGATATCCTAGTGATGTCTCGCAGGTCAAGTTTCATGGCCACAGACACAAAATCTCATTCCATGCCAACGATTTCGTCGAATTCGCCTTGCGAGAATTAGCTTCCAAGACCAATTTTTCTTCACAGGAGATGATTGCCATGTAAGAGCACTTGTCCATTTCAAAATTCGGAAGAAGGAAATAAAATAATTGATTAGTTTATTATCTTTTTATTTGGCCTTTTTTGGTAGTTTGTCACTTGAAAGTCAGCTATATATTGTAAATAATAATACAAATCACAACGCTTAATAGGGAAGATCATTACAATAGAATAATAATGATAATTAGCTAAATTAAACAGTAAGTACATTCAGCATGAGAGCGAAAATGCAGTGCTATTAAAGCACCGCGACTCGTCTAAGCATTAAAATATAACCAAACTTTCCACGCCCGTGTCCGGCACCAGTGTAAACACTCCCAACCGGAAAACAAACTCAAGCTGCTCCATAAACAGCTTTAAAAGGCAAGTTCTATGTTTACAAGTCAATATGAAAATGACCTCTCGATTTCGAACTCAGATTTCTAATACAAGGCCTGCATCGCTCGATTGCATCATGTTTTAACAAGACACAGAACGTCAAATAATGTCTATAAAGACGAGGGGTTGAAAGCATCAGGCATGTCGTAAAAAAACATGTTTCATCTCGAGAATACAACAAAGATTTAACTGAACTTATACTGCCTAGCAACAAAGCAAAGTAACGTCTTTGATTTTGGTCTTTGTAGTTGTTAAGTGTAAATAAAACACTCCTGATACGGAAAACGAATTCCCTTGTTGGGAAAATTGAGACTGATTTTCATATTTCAAACTCTTTCAATCAATATTTGAGTTACATCCAAATGATTTTCATTTAAATAAAGATTTGAATAGAGTGCAAATAGAACTCGATGGAATTTCAATCATACCATTTACATTATTCTAAATTTCTTCATAGACTTAAGGTTACTCATGGCGGAATGACAAGCTTTAATAATTGTTTCTACTAAATAGTGCAAATATTCTCCGAAAGCATATTCATGCACGTACAGAAACAAAAGTTTCTAGTGGAGTACAGTTGCATTGGCTCGCTGCAAACTGACTCAATGGGTGACCGCCTTGCAAACATTTTCATTTTGAGATTGTTCCATAACATTAGGGTCCTTGAAGTGCCGTTCTTCCATTTAGCATGAAATAATTACTCTACTCGTACTATCACGGATTCTAAATGAAGAGCCACCAAATCAAATTAAATTTCTAGGACCGCGAAAACCATCAATTGAACGTCATACAATGCGCAAAATACTCCAAAAATTCTCTCTCATTCGTTCCTATATAACACAATCTTCGCAACAGCTTCTTAGTTTGTCTGATAGTGCAAGTTTCAAGTTGCGATCGCTACTTCAACAAAAAACTGAAAGAATTTAATACAAATTCTAAAACAGCTACATTCTCTGCACCGTTTCACCGTTTCAGAACTAACAAGCAATAAATTAATTCAAGTTTTAGACTAGACTGAAACATCATCATAATTTAGATGAGTTATCCTTAAAGAAAACTGCAGGTTTGTGAAGTGGCTGAGACCGGCTCAAATCTTCGTCTACAGTTTTCTCCCATCATTCAGATAGACTTTTTTTTAAATCAACAAATCATGATCACCACTCCGCATCTTGCAGCCCTGCAGGGATGCGAGAGGCTGGTAGCTCTTCACAATCAAATCTTATTTAAAAAAATCCCGTTTCAGCGAAGTTCAACGAAGAACGGCCTAGCTGACCATGCAATCCTGTTCAGGCAAAATGCTCGATCTCAGTCTCTTCACTCTGGCCGTACCAACCTCTGATGCTGTGACCATGCAGTAGTTGGAGCAACCAGATGATTAGCTCCTGCGGATAATCAATCCTTTCTTGTCTCCCGTTCAATTTTTCAGAACAACTTTTGTTACTACAATCACTTTTAACCACTCAACGATATTCCAGAAATGGAATTTAATTACTATACCAACTCACATTTCAATCCAGTTCTCATCAAGAACAATGTCAAAAAATGACGATGAACACAGAATGTAGCCCAAAATGAGCTGACATGAAATGTTTTCTAAGCCTCTAATTCAGGAAAAAACAAGTAAACTCAACTGAATAAACAGATAAACCAAGTTTTAGAACAATTCGAAGCATTCATATTTAGCATTCAATTGAAAAAGAATTGTGCGGAAATAAAAGTTAATTGGAAATGGATAAAACTTTTCCGACGAGTAACGCAGAAAAAAATTACATCATCTAAATCAATACGCTAAATTTTCTGCATTCACGCACTTACGACACAGTTAATATTTGAGTAGAATATCATATGTTCCCATAAATTTTCTCTCACTAACCTAATATCTGTACAACTTATAAGCTACCTTACACTTCCCAGACATGGACAAAGTCGTTCCCAATTCTGAGTCGCATTTTACGGAAATTATAGGTAATGTGTTTATGGACTGCCGCTTAATTCGGGCGATAACTTATACCGCATTTGTACCTCAGCTTTTGAAAGAAATAAGAGAATACATCGATGCCC
>JACJUY010001471.1:19281-30974 GCA_014220935.1 Platorchestia sp. MABIK | reverse complement strand
TTCTTACACACGCTAACGAAATAGTAAAATCGTGTGTTTGTCGAGAAAATAATACCGTTAAACGCAAGAACCCACCGAAGCTCAGTAACTCCGTTTGATTATGTGTGTTACATGCGGGCCATCAACAAACATGACGCTAATTTCTTGCATTTCTATAGACGTGCTTCTTGTGAATTCGATTCTTTTTGAAAAGCTGCACAAAAAATTCGAATGAAAGACATTACAGAAACCTTGCGTCATCGCTAATTTTCTCGACAAACACCGCATGAGAGATAGGCATCAACATCACATAGGCATGCATAAGATTCGCTGTGATGACAACAATCACTTTCTGTGTTGTACTCGATAGCATGAAGATTTTCTTAAATGTATACAGTGAACTGTAACTACTGTAGAAGTTAATTGATACTAAACATACTTCATAAGACACGCAGTGATAGAAATTTATTCTTACTTGCTATTATATTACCTACTATTACTACTGTTATCGTTATTGTCTGCTCATGGCAAGATCTAGTAAAGCACATCTAGAGGAAAATGAGTCTAACTCTGTATACACGCATCGTTACATGCCATAATGACAACGGGCATCGTCGACCTTAAAGTTGCTCTCTATTTTCCCCCAAGAAAACACGCATGCGAGAGATGGCAACATTGCGCACGTCAGCTCATGAACTTGGAAATCTCAGAAGGTAATTCGAATTTTTCTCTGAGGAATAACTGCTCACAAATGAAATGTATTGCAAGAAATATACCTCCTGATCACTGTTTACACGCAGTAGAATGCACTGAAAAAAATTTTTATTTCATGCTCAATAACACCCTACAAATGGCAGAAGAGAATTGGAGTCTTACTTAAAAACCTTCATCTATTGAACATTTCGATCCCAACATCAAAACAACCACCAGCGGGACCGGCAAGGTCTAGATGACACCGATGTTACATTTTGCCCACACAGCCTTTTCATCAGTACAAAAACAAACAGGAGAACAGTGCGTATCATCACCGATACTATGTCCCAAGACAAATATTTACAAAATATTAACAATGTCTCATCGTACAAGTTCATAGCGATAGTGTGCGTCCGTTGCTCGAACAAGAAAGTGATTGGATATCGCATATGAGAGGCGCTTGGAACGCAAGGACGACTGGTCCGCAGTAATTGGCATGAAAAGCCTTTATTTCAATACTTTCGAATTGACAAATATACTTCCCGTGAAGTAAAATCGAGGCGGAAAAAGGGACTGTTTAGAAACAGTCGGGAAAAATGCTCTTCAGAATTATTATTCTATGTCGTGGAATTTATTTTGTCGTTTATTATTTGAACGCTGCAATCTGTTTTCTTTCTTTACAAACTGACCTTGTTGATTCACTTATACGTTTGTATGCATCAGCGGCAATTTTGGAAGTTCAGGAGGAACTCTTTCCGTATCCTGAAATTTAGTTTCCACAAATGCTAAAATCGAAAAAAAAATTTGCTGGGTCTAATAACTCTTTTTTAACTATAATAAAGACTGATCAAAACGATAAGCAAGTGACATATTTATTCTGATTATTGTCAGGTAACGTTTGAAGATATATTCGCAAAACCTTGAAAATAAATAAATTCATTGGCTAGCGCTGAGCCTCGTAATCTGTTTTCAGTGTATGTACAATATATATTAATGGCTGAGAGGACGTATTTATTCATACATGAATGTAGCTACCTATCTAGCCGGTTTTCCAAGCGTACCAACAAATTTTTTCTGTTCAATGGATATGACGATGACACTTTCAGTCGACTTCGAAACAGGAATGCTGATGAGTAACATCCTCGGAGGCGTAACGTATACGACGCTCCTACGTGCCAAGAATTGGGACCTTGTCGAACCATTCCCATGTCGGAACAAGAACTGTCCTGGGAGCTGTATATTAAGTTTTGATTGTCATACAATGGGCAAAGGGGGAAAATAATCTGAAATAGCGCTCGCCTCAGAGCTGCAAAAACTCGAATCCATTATTGTCATTTTGAATATTCAAAGCTCTGACAAAAAACTGAGGTACGCATCGCAAACTTTACACGCGTATAATTCTTGTCTGTCAGAGTACAAAATTAAAGTACGGACAGCGATGTGCAAAAAAATAGTGATTCGAAACGTGGGTTCAACATCAGAAAGCTTCTCGGCAAAAAAGTCAAAAACTTTCCTATTGAACGGAATTCAAATGAAACTTTTCGTACAAATTCAGAGCTTCACTTGCACCAGCGAAAAATTCATGTAAGAATTTAATTTCATTGTCCTTTAAGATACGAGAATAACAAAAATTATTCATTAATATTAGTGAAGAACGGAAGTGGTTAAATCCTCAGCATATACGAGAGATATGAATTTTTCCGTAAATTTCAATTGCAGAAAAATTCTTGGTAGAGTTAGTTCGTCTCTGCAATTATTTGAAACTTTACTGGGAATGAAGCAATCCGGAAAAAACATCAAATGCTATGCTTTTCAGAAGTACTGTTCCACGACACTAGACAACAATGAACATTCATCGTCAAGGAGGTAATCAAAATAGAATGAAACCTTTTAGTGCATTCTTATTCAGTCTCTACTTTTCATTTTTGCTGAGTTACGTAGAAATACGAAGAAACCAACCTATAACGCTCAATAAGAGTATAGCGTCTCGAGCACAAACTTATCAAGCACGACACAGGACCAGCAGAGACAAGGCAAGGAGGTGTGGGTAGTCACTTTGTCTTGTTTGCTGCGGGCGTCATTTATTTGACGTTGAAACACTACCGTACTGAAGAAAACAGTGCAATTGAAGTGAAGTCTTCATTAATTCAGTTGTCTTTTCTGAACTCATACAGAGGTTGCGTTCATCTCGGTTCACGTACGCTTTGAAGAAATTTTGCTACGAATTCCTTCTAAGAAAAGATCTAATTAACGAAGGTCAAGTGACAGCGGTGAACGTAATAGCCACATTTTCATTACGAGAGGAATCGTCTTCAATTTATACACAACTCGATACTTATTGAGCTCATAACCAACCAAATAGCGCCGTAAATAACTATCAGTGAACGAAGGTTTCTTATTGTTATATTCCGAAGAACGTCAGAGCTTCCAGAAGTTAGCAAATATTTCTTTCACGGATAGCTCTTAAAAATATGTAAAAATACAATAGAACAGAAGATTTAGAAAATTTTGTTTTAACATTCTTCAACTTCTAAACAAACCTGGAGCAATCAAACATCAAAATGCCTCGAGAAGAGGGAACTGATAACCCTTTAGATTGATTTTTCATTTCCCTCAAAGACAAATGCCCAACAGAAGCCTCATTATTATTTTATTCAGGCGTTGACAAATTCCGCTCTTTTCCTCACATAAATTAAACACGTAATAAAAGCATTTCAATAACTTTCCCTGCGGAAACTGAATAGTCTTCACTGATTTCAAACATCACAGTAGTAAAAGAACAATCAATAAATCAAATGGAAACAAGGGTGAACATTTCTGCTCGCCAATAAGAGTTTTTTTTTAAATATCCCCCGAAGGAGCGACTAATTTCAATAATATTATTGGAGAAAGTAATGTGATGAAAAGTGAAGCTAAAGAGTCACAGCTGCTACTGTCAACACAGTCATCAGCATACAATGCTTCTGCAGGAGGCAACTTCCTGCACTTCATGAGTAGCTCGTGTTCGCCCAGTTAGGGCAAAAATAGCTTCACTTTCGAGATCTCCTAGGATATTCCGCTCAAGAAAGACCCAGGGAAAAAAATCTAAATTACTCTCATAATGGCGTCGAGGGACAATTATTTCCAACGCAAGAACTTGATATTTTCCGCAAAATTATTCAGCCTCATCATAGCTATAGGAAATGGCGATAGCGAAAATGAGCAAAATATAACGATTTCATCAGCGTTACTATCAACGCCTAAAATTATCATCTCTTCTAAGACACACACCTACTGCTTCTAGTGAAAAATCGCTAAACAATTTGTAGAATTTTTATCAGGAGTAGTGTAGAGAGATTTTTGGAAGCGCAAGCAATAACACAACAAAACACGAATTAGAACTAATGTTCATTTTTCTCTAGTGAAATGAAATAACAGTGTCTAAACTCACGTGCTAAACAACGGCAACGAATCATACGAGCACATTGAGCAAAAAGTCCCCATGCATTAACATCTGCAACAACATTGTATTGTAACTTTTCCAATCTAAAAATATCACAAATAGTAGTAAACCTGCACCGACTATCGTATCCTTCAAGAACAATGTCACACTAAGATTTCTTTCTCGCTATGTGCTTCATCGGCCGGATTAGGTGCACAAATATTCAAGTTTGTGAAGCAAAAGTAAGTTTTCCCAGTGTTCGGCCACCGCTTCAAATTAAGCACATGTTTTTCATATTTCGGAGTAACTGGATAAAAAAGTTTACTCAAACTGAAGAACCAACCTTCAAATGAATATTAGGGATTTTTAACGTAAAATTATAACCGTGAATTTTTGTGGCAACTGAAGAAATATAAATTCGACATTGTAATGGAAATGGGTCATCTATGACACAACTCACTAGAGCAGTAGGATGTAGAGCGTGATTCAAATCTCAATAATAGCTTGTACTTCGTTCATTAACACTAGTGAACAATGGAACCGGTTGAATTGGCAAGCCTCCGTTACGAAATTCGGGAATTGATTTTCATTTCTGAATAAAATTACACATAAAAGAGAATGTGGCAACACTTATTACAATGATTGATTATAATTTCTTTGCGTAGAGTGATGGTTAATTAGGATGGTATAGATCACGTAGTGCAATTAGGAAGTAACAAAAGTGAAATATATCACAGAAAGATCAATTGAACGTATGTCGATTGAAAAGTTCCGTCATCCATCTGAAGGAAGTGACACTTTATCAGTATTTCGAAAGCGTTGCTTCAAAAAAGAAGTTCTCAGATACAAGCACACAATCCGGGGCCAAATGACTTGTGTCTCGAAGTGGGGATCGCCAGATGTCTCTCTCATGGTTGACGAGGCGGACCTGCGGGAGAAAAGAAATCATGATTAGAAATCAACGTTAGAATTGCGGAAAGAAATTAGAATAAGAGCAGGTACAACTACGTGCATCGTGAAAGCATATCGTACTTTCAGAACACACCGAACACTTTAGCACCAAAATTTCGTTAAGTTCTGTATTCACGTTTTAAAATCTTACTATGATTTTCAGAGCTCATGAATTTAAATGGTAATCTAAATACCCTCACACTGATGATGAGTAGTCATGAAGAGGGAGAGAGGAAGAGAGCAAAAGAGTTGCAGTAACCTTTTTTAGCAACGAAGAAAGCCAGAACGCAGGAATTATAATCTTGAAAACGAAGCCAAGTGTGTCCAGAACTTTTTACGAGCTCTTGACACATATTCTAAAAATCAAATTACCATAAACTAGAACAAGCGACGCGATTCATTGCTGTTTTTTTAACATATAGTGCAACAGTCCAAGCAGAAGAAAGAACAGACGAGACTGAATGATATACGGAAGCCTAGCCTTACAAAACAGATTATGAAACGGCAATAGAATCTGGAAAAAACACAATTGTTAAATTTAAAGATCTGAGGAAAAGTAGATCATAAGCACATAACGTAATGATGCAGAGCGAACGCGAAGGCATTATGTTGCAAGCGCGGTGTCGCAATAAGGCGGTCGGTGTCTGGGAGGTGGCGGCCTGGAGGCTGTGGTGAGAACTGAAGAGAGCTTGTCTTCGAATAGGTATACGATCATCCCAAGTATCGATTTGTTCTTTAATATCTACACAATTTCTCACCTTATTTGCACACTGCGCTACGACTCGCGTATCACCCATACATTGATTGACACGCGGCGTTTGAAGGAGAAGGATGTGTATCGAGTTTTATCATTTCCCATTTTTTATTTCATTTCAATTAAGCAAGAGTGTTTCTAATTTATTATTTAAATGAAAGCTTCAACCAAAGAATTACAGTGGCTTTCAAAATTTAATGTTTTCAGAACGTTAGACATTTCATCTGAATTCTGACAAAAAAATCATCATGCGCCATGAGACCTTATTTTTTCTGTAGATAGTTTACACAGAATTGAACACAGGTCGCGGAACCCCAACAAACGCTCCCATCAAAGCTAAATCTCCCGGGAAAAAGGACACCTCTCAAATCTTCTAAGAAAAAACCTATTCAGACACCAATAATCCAAACTTAGCCTCGCTTCACATTCCAGCTGAGCAGAACTCGAGCTCAAACAAGCAAGAACCTCACAGCAACGGAGGGAAAAAAAAGTTGCAAGGCGGTGTGCCGCATCCCAATTTAGAAAAAAGCTAAATATCAGCCATCAGGAGCGCCTCTTTCAGCTGCACCCTCAGTTCCTATATGCTAGAATGACCTAACTTCATATCTCATGCTCGCATAAATTGAGTCACTGTTTCAAATAAAAGAATCTTCTAGAAAAATGAAAAGAAAATTTTTAAGCCGCGATGAGAAGGCCAATTAACTTCGTGGTATAAACATGAGAATGACACAACATGTAGAAGTAACTGGAACCAGCACCTGCACCTCACCAGCACCTGCACCTCACCAGCACTTCATCAGTACTAGCACCTCACCAGCACCTGCACCTCACCAGCACCTGCACCTCACCAGCACCAGCACCTCACCAGCACCAGCACCTGCACCAGCACCTCACCAGCACCTGCACCTCACCAGCACCAGCACCTGCACCAGCACCTCACCAGCACCTGCACCTCACCAGCACAGCTGAGTGCGACAGACAGCAAACATTTGGGTCACGTCATTTGTTACTGATGACCAAGCGAACATTGTGCACCAGGAAATATGTAGAATAAAATTTACTCTGTGCTAGATGGAAAGGCAATATAAACGCAAGTTGATAACCGCATACTGAAATTATTCTTACGAGAAGGAACTTGGGTTCGTATTGCGCTGCCGCTACTCAAAGCTAAATTTCTTCATAACTTCGAGTTTTGCGGTGATTCAAAATAATTGCTCGGATCCATTCTATGAGGAAAAACACGTGCCTAATGTGACAGTAGTACAAGTTGAATAAATGCCTGCTGCTATTAATTCTATTTAGCTCATCCTGTTTCTGCTTCGCTAAATCAAACGTTTTCCTTTCTACAGAGCTAACATCGCATGTACGAGATCAACGAAAGGATTGCTCGTTTTATTTAGCTCACAATTGCAAACATTAAGTCATACAGATACAGAAGATTGTAAACTAACAGCCACATGCAGGCATGGAACACACTCGTTATGTCCCGATGTATCTTATCTTTGAAATAACGATTACGTGTTGTTCAAAAGAGCGGCGTGATGCATTAAAGAATCATTTCGAGTACAATTCCGTGTGCAGTTGAAAAAACATTATTGGCTGCAGCGTTTGCATTTTGTGAAGTTTTCAAGGGCTTGAAATCTAGCAAGGCTCAGTGTTTTTCCCGTTGAAAAAGGGAAAAGTTAACCACAATTTTTCTCTGCAAACAGGTGATTAAAATGGGTGCTGGATCAACCGCTGATGGCCGTCATTGAGCCGTGCCGTTATTTGCAAGGAATTGAAAAATAATGTATAACAGAACGGTATTATGTATCAACTTGATTGATTCAAAACACATTCTTCTGTAGGTCATGCCTGCCACGTGCAAGTGACAGCAGAAACACTTGCGACAACTTGCATCAGCTATGAGCAGTATTGAAATCGTTTTAGAATTCATAGACACCTGCAACTATGTTTGCCTGCAATCTAAATGCACTACAAAATGTCTAGCGGGTCTAAGCCGTAACTGATGCTGAACTCACGAAGCGTTCGGTCACGGTGTGGTGATGTTACCAACCGGCAGGACGCCTCCAGAGTTACCAGACAGATCGCGTTACCGAGCACAGGACGCCGTGATTCACCAGTCTACAAGTGCGCCGGGCTACGCGTCATGAGTTCACAGAAAGCGACGCTCGACACTATTAACGAAGTTGTGTGTTGAATTGAGGAATGCTCACGTTGTATTGCTGTGAAAGACATACGATCGAGAACCTGAATTTGGACAAATTCGTAAGCAAGAGTGTTATAAATCATCCGGTCGTGATTCATAATTAGCATGGAGGTAAAGAGAATTTCGACAAGCTTGTCCCAAAAACAAGCGGATATGTTTACAAAACAAGAGAAAATGTCAATAATGGCTTAAATGTTTTGCTGAGAAAATATCGTAATTCATTTCGTCTTTGAGATGCTTTCTTCATCGGTCTCTCTCTCTCAGCACCGAACGGAACTCAAACAGGCAGCGTGCAGCGACGGAATCATCGGTGAAACACATCAGCTCTTGCGGACTATACAGGTAAGATCAGCTCTAGCTAGCAAGACACGATGTTCACAAGAAGAGTTGAGTAGTGTAGAAGCTGAAAACATTCTCCGCTCTGATCCCCCGCTGGAAGGAAGGGAATCGATCCAACTTTGTGTAACCTCATTGTCACCGAAACTTACGCTGCCCCTTAATTCATTTCAAAATTATTTCTCAACAGCCGTCCATGAAACATGAACGTGACACTTTTCCGAGCACCTACGATATGATCCATGCTGAAGCTGTCCTGGTCGATTTCCATTTATGGGCTTTAACCCATGGGTAATAAAACCCGGAGTACACAAAGGTGCACCAAAGCAGGGCCATGTTCAGGTGACCTTTGTTTGACATTGCAAGGCTGCACGTGGCGTACGAGAACGGAACGTAACGAGGCGTTGAACTGATCACACACACACTCCATGCTACGGTTGCTAAACTTGTCTATTTCTCGCCAAAATCTTCGGGCCACTCGACCGCCATAAATCTCACTGAGAAGCTGGAAACACTGAGTGAGATTTATGGTCAAATTGTATTTGAAGCAACTCATATTTGAGGATTTTGCCTTGAAAAAGAAAATCTGGCAGCCCTACTTCACACGCTGAAGAGATGGGTACACCTGCTCCAGCCCGACATGTGACGGTTGTGTAGGGTAAAATTATGGAACATTCTTGAAATGCAGGAACTGCACGTGAGCAATGGATGTGGAAGCAAGATGTAACGGTGAGTGAAAATATATTTCTCAAAATGGATTATATTGAAAAAATTTGAAAGAAGGTGCCGTTTGAAAATTAAACAGCCAAAGAAAATCTAGAAAGTGTTTAGCGAACTAGAGCAGCGAGGGTTAATCTACTGCTTAACTTCTGCATTCATCACGAGCAGGTAAATAGATTTAAAATATAAGCCTAGTTCAAATGTTTTACATTTAATACGATAAAAAATAAAATCCCATCACTATAATGAAAATCAAATTCATCCTTTTTGTTAAACTCAGACACGACACAATCACCTCACATCAATTCTCACGGCCAACACATGGTAACAAATACCTACCTAACACCGTTTTTCGATTCCCACCACAATACCAAAGGTATTTACCAGCAAAAACTCGTACTTTAAATCCAGAGGCTAGCGTATAACGGCAAGAGTCCTGTTTCATGCATCGATTTTTTCCCTCCAAGCTTCAGTTGCAGACATTCAATTTTAGCGACCAAACAACAGTGTTTTCAGAAGTCGAGACCAGTAATTCAAGCAGAACAAGTTCCTCGTTTCTAATCAGGAGCTTAAGTTTAGCCTTGAGTCTGCCTATACGGACACAAGTACCTAGACTTCTATGCTAGCAACAAGTTACTAATTATGTAAAATACACAGTCAGAGAGCAGAGCACAAACTATACGCGTTGGGTCACCAAAACAATTATTTTTAAATGACATGACATTTTCTTCTGAGTCATCTAAGCCTAGATACACAATTTTATTAGCAATCAAAACACTAATGCGAGTGAAGTTGTAACTGAACTTGATAACTTTACAACTTGTGTTATAAATAAACAATTAGTTTTATCAAACGTTCACGTGGCTTAACAACTTTGCAATAAAATCTATGAACTACACTAGCGAGTGCTCGGTCGAGTCAAAGGAGGGTTCACTATAATATTCGATGGCACAATAACACATTCTCAGTGTATCAGAAAGGAATGGAAACCACAATAGTTCCCATGTTACGGGGACTAACAGCTCACTTAGTTCCATGTTGCTCGGAAAGCCCCTATCCACTTCGTCTACGTTGAGATAGCATCAGTCTGCTGCATCTACTTTCATAGAGGGGCAAAATCATTTTTATCCGTTTTGAGAAAATCCACCGGTTATTCTACACTAGTGTACAAGGCCTGTCAATAATGACGGGATTCAATATTTTCCTTGAATAAGTTTTCAAGATGTGGGTAACAAATACATATATCTATATTAATGGCACCTGCGATAAAAATATTCTTGTAGTTGTGCACTGGTGAAATTTGTATCGCAGTTACGGTCATTAAGCATCCTCATGAGTGTGTGTCAGAGGGACGGAAGAAGTGGACACCAAACAAATAAATGAACCCACCAAGGGTATTATTAGGTAAAATATTTTAAATCAATGAGAAGAGACCATAAAGCACGTCGTCTGCAATGGGGAGGGAACGCTGGGCGCAATGTGTGTCCTGAGAGACAAATTAGCTCACTTTGAGTGAACCGTCATGGCGCTAGTCGAGCCTTAAGTGACAGATTTACTTTGTCAGGTCCACACCGCGTGCACTTCTTTGGTAACCAGACCTCGCAGCTCCTCACGACCTTTGCAGCAAGTGCGCAGTTGGGAGCTCTCGCAAGTGACCTGAAAATGTTTCGGGCGTCTGATGTGTCGCACACGGAACGCTTGGAACTGAACTAAATTTTGAGTGATAAAAATTATAGGGAACAAAATTATTTAATACCTAAACTGGCTACACTAGTTAGAACAAATCATGTTTTATGAAGAATTTGTGAAACCCCTTGTTAAAAAGTATGAGACTTTAATATTCGGAAAAGACTTATCACAGAAAAGCGCCATTTGTTTAAGTCTTTTCGTTATAAGTAGAACAATAATGTTGAACTCCAGGAAGGAGAACGAGTTTGTTTTTTATTCACATCAGTTTACCTCTAGCAACGGGTACTGTTGACAAATCAACTAAATTGTAGAGCAAATTTAGCTTAAATTATTTTTTGGGCGCTGCCTCTGCGGCCATTGGAGAAATTGGAAAATATCGGAAACTTTACATTCAGGAATTACTATCGAAATGCTCGTCACACGAAACGCAGTCACTCGAATTAGACAATCACTAAAATAACTACCAGTACAAATCATGAAGGGGAGCGTAAAATTCAGCAAGTATTACCACGTCATGAAAAACCTACTACTATCTACCCTTCTAATATGAGTGTGAGAAGCAACAGCCACACGCTGCTGCACTCTAGCATGGTCTCAAACTCAGCCCAGCACGTAACGTTGGTCGCAAGACTTCAGCATGAAGCAGTCATGATCGTAAAGCCTTGAAATAAATAAATAGGCGCCTGACCACACAATACTTCAACATCAAAAAGTGGGACCACCACACCGCAGTTTCAAGCGCTCGCAGTAACATCGCTCCAGAAGCAGAAGGTAAATGCAGCTCTGTCGTACTCTTAGACTTCAGTACCAAGCTGCGGTCACTACACCCATGTCGTACACTTAGACTTTCGTACCAAGCTGCGGTCATTACACCCATGTCGTACACTTAGACTTTAGTACCAAGCTGCGGTCACTACACCCATGTCGTACACATGACTAGT
>JACJUY010001471.1:0-13858 GCA_014220935.1 Platorchestia sp. MABIK | reverse complement strand
ACTGAAGTACAGTCGACATGAATGCGATTTCAGTGCAGAACATAGCAAGCACCGTGCAGACAATTAGAGCGCAGAACATAACATGCACCGTGCAGAGAATTAGAGTGCAGAACATAACACGCACCGTGCAGAGAATTAGAGTGCAGAACATAACATGCACCGTGCAGACAATTAGAGTGCAGAACATAACACGCACCGTGCAGAGAATTAGAGTGCAGAACATAACATGCACCGTGCAGAGAATTAGAGCGCAGAACATAACATGCACCGTGCAGAGAATTAGAGCGCAGAACATAACATGCACCGTGCAGAGAATTAGAGTGCAGAACATAACATGCACCGTGCAGACAATTAGAGTGCAGAACATAACACGCACCGTGCAGAGAATTAGAGTGCAGAACATAACACGCGCCATGCAGAGAATTAGAGTGCAGAACACAGCCTTTGCAGCGTTACAAAGACCGTCAGCCAAGCAGTGAAGCCGTTGCAAAATCGCTAATCAGCTCATGACAGTAAATGAGACGGCAGAAAGAAATTCAAAAAACTTCCTGCTTAAAAACCTAACGTGAGACCAGGACTGGTCACGACCGACCGCAGCACACGACGATAGCAGGTGAATGAAAGGGAAACTGAACTCTGTCTGACGCGGGGCTAAGAAACTTCGTTTGGAAACTTGATTTATTTTAAACCCTCTTGAAAAGTCAAATGACTTTCACCTTCTTAATTACCGAAGAGGGAAATGTTCAACACAGAGCCATGAGTTAAGCCCACTCCACCCTATCTCTAATGCAAGTCAAAAAATATTAAATGTCTTCGCTATTTCTGAAAGTGAGTAAATTGGTACCTTGTTGGTCATGTGTAATATAATTCGGAGTATAAGAAGAAAAAGAGAAGAGACAATTGACAAAGGTTTGTTAGTCATGTGTATAAATAATTCGGAGTATAAGAAGAAGAGAAGCGACAATTGACAAAGGTTCATTTCTTTCTTCTCACGAATTTTTCAGACTATTCATATTCTCAGACCCATTTTACAAAGGTTACTGATGGCAGAAGGCCAAAGGGAACAAAATTATATATCTATAATTTGCGAATCTAAGATGCTGCAGAAAGTTCTAAATTTTCTTAAAAACGAACATATTTTACGATTCGATGTTTCGAAAACAAAGAAAAATTGTATTTATACTCATTTAGGAATTTATTTTTAGGTTTTTATATTTACTATGAAAGTTCGTATAATAAGATTTCAAAACCCAGTATACGTGAATGCGTTTCTAAAGATGTGATAAAAATTCAATTCTATGACTGAATAATTAAATAGAAGTGCAAAATGAGTCACGAGTAGGAGACTTGTTAAAGACGCCGCGCTTTGTGTCGAGTGCAAGTCAGAGAGCGTGAACGTTTAATGGGTCGCTAAATAAAACTCGAACTCAGTCTGACATGACCGAGGCAGACGTCTCCTGTGAACGGCATCTTGTTATGCTCGCAGCACCGCCGTAACTCGAGAGGCAGGCGTGCTCATCGTTCTGAATGGTTCGCCCAGAGCAGCTGGCTCACGATTGTCAGTATCAAGTCAAGTACGTTCACGAAATAAAAGACAGGGATATTTTTCGCTTAACTAGCGCTGCAGTTTGAGCAAATATGAGAGACGTAGGAGTCAAGATTTTCAAAGTGAGGTTTGATTGAGTGAATATGGGCAGGAAGAAACAAATTTTAGGTTCTTTGGCGCCCAATAGACTTGAAATTAAGAATATTTGTATAATTACGATTGTTGTAACTCGATCACTAAAATGCTTTTAAGAAAATCTAGTTTAAACTAAACATGAAGTTACAGTGCCAGAGTAACAAATCTTTCAACACTCGCCATAAAAGCGAGTGGACAAACGAGATAATTCTACAGAACACATATCAAGTTTTTTTGTGAATCTACATAGGAGTTAGAAGTACAGATTTGCAGCCTGACACTCGCAAAAATTATTTACTCACATACAAGCAATCTTCATAAAACATCAAGCGTGACACACCGATAAGCAGAGCGCAGATCCAGGAGCAATGTTCATCTGGTAGAAATGCTTGAAATCTTAAAGCATTTTGCATGGAGATATGATGCCTTCCCCAAGCTGCGTGTGGCTGGAGGATAAAATCTGGGACGCCCAGACAGCAAAGAGTGCGAGCTCGGAAATTGAAGATGACTGAACAAGCGTCCGCAAATACTGGTACACCTCGAACAGTCCAGACGTCCAGACTAATGTATTGCACTGTTCAAAAAATAATCCAGACTATGATTTCAAAATGTTTTGTGGGACATGTACCCTGCGAGTTTGATGCGAACGTGCTCTGATATTTAGAATGACTTTTATTTTTGTAATTTTTATGGAGTTTTATTACCGAAGAAACTAAAATAGAACTTTGTTAGTGCATTTGAAGTTCAGCCCATCGTTTTATCTTCGTATCATCCAATTATTATTCATACTGCGTTTGAACTGATGAAAGATTGATAAGTTATGAAGTCCTGGAGTTAGGGACAACGGAGAGACAATTATTCTCACAGAACATCGCATAGAGTCGAGGATTTGAAACTCCCAAGGAGTTCCCATGGTGCATCCTTTGTTGCAAGTTGGAAGCGGGCACAGCAACGGCACATCAAGGCTATCAAGAACTCGATGCCAAGCACATCCTGGAGGTGCAGGTTCTCGAACGCGGACCGAGTCTGAACTTTTCCAAATCAGGTCCAGCAACTCAAATCATCGAACGAAAATATCTGACGTAAAGAAGTTTCCTAGTGCATAACTCTGTTTGAAAATTAAACTGCAATGGTCCCTAATGTAAGCCTCTGCCTGAAATTCAAGTTGCTAGGTTCCCTAACGTAAAACTTTGCTTGTAAATTAAATTTCTAAGCTCCCTAACGTGAAACTTTGCGTGCCGGAGCGATTCTAGTCTAGTGCTCATAGCAAGGACTCAGCCTAACGAACACGCAATACTCGATCCTGACTTCGCCCCAGCTTTTGAATGATCGATCATTTGACGATTTTCGGGGAGGGAACAGGCTTGCCTAGCAGTTATCGAAGATCTTAGCTTTATATGAACACTCCATTAAACTCTTTTTTTTGGTTCCAACCCTTTCTAACTTTATCGCCATAGCAGCAGCCCTCTGCAGAAGCTGTTCTTGGACGGGTAAATCAAAAATGCCTCTGTGAAAAAGTTAATCTGAAACGTGTAAAAGGTTGTACTGAAAAATTTTAAGAACCAGTTATAAACACGGAACGATATGCTTCAGAACGAAATTTCATGGACTGAGTTCAGCAAAAGGCTTCGTTCAAACACACAAATTGAAAAGAAAGAGAAGAGAAACAAGTGAACAGCGTTTAATTTCAAAGTTGTGTTTAACATATTGAGAAATAGAGATGGCCTAGCCAAGGAAGTTTGGCAAGACAGTGCACACGTCAAAAATCAGGAAATGCAGGAGTCACGCGATTGCATTGTACGGCGAAGTAAGGAAATTCAGATAAATAATATAATTGAATGCCTGACGGAATTATTAAAGTCATCTTAGGTATTTTTAACTACCAGGACTCTGGCGAACAAGCGAAACAAGGCAAAAAAAAGAGCGAGACAACGAAATGATGAAATACCTTAAAGCAAGTGAACACGTGACAAAAAAAAATTCAACAACCGAAGGCTATGAGAAGAATTAACATTCCATTGGAGGTTGCTGCAGCAATCACTTGATTGGTATTCGACCTTCACATGAATTTCGCTCGGAATTCTCCCACCGCCACGGCGGCATTCCGCCTCCAGAGGTGGGAGCTTTCCCACGGCCAGGCGAGGTGCGGGCTGTTCTGTGGCTATCAATTTCAGCGCAGGTCGCACGCGAGAAAGCTCAAACACGAATGTGCAAAATACGCTGGGATATAGAGGTAAATCTCGTGGAGCAAACACACTAGTCAAAGCGTGGAATTAAGATGAATGCGCCAAAAATGTCTGGCCGTGACCAACTGTAAAGAAATTCAGTATTGATGAAGAAATTTACAATAGGACTGAGAACCATGGTATTCAAGTTGAGACAGCGATTCATGGAACGTTACAGCCAAAAAAACGTCCATGTAAAAGTTCATCAAAAGGATTATTGCAGTGTTCAACAATAACAAATGGAACAGACATATAATTTCAATGTTTGCAAAGAACTATTTCAAAATTGCTAATAATCATGATTTAAAAATAATAGTTATGCTTCATTGTAGCTTAAATTATGCACTTAACATGGAAAACAATGTTATCCACTTGTGTGGTACGGTTTAAGAAAATTTTGAGCCCATGAAACCGTTGTTACGGCACATCACTCTAACGCGCCCTAAACATACATGCATAAACCGTGTGTATATATATTTAACATCAAAAATCTATTTTAGATAGTAACTTACATGTACAGGAGGCTTTAATGATGTGTATACGCACTTCGAATAATCATGGAAATTTATCTCTTAGTCTACGCGGCTTGTTTTTTGAGAAAAGTAAAGTTATAGTTCAATTTGACTAATGAGTAAATTTCCTAGTCAAGCCAAATGTTTCAAAAGTCAGATTAGAGGTTAAAACTGGTGGTCTTCGGCATCGAGACGTTTCTGGCTACAAGTCACAACTGATGCCTTCCTTCGTACCCGTGGGATTGAAAAAAAATTGACACACACTATCCACCAGCATAGAAAACATTTCTCATTTACACACATGAAAACTCGGACAACTTTATTGAAATGTTTGTTCACTCATCGGGCTGCAGGATGGTCGGTCGAGCAAAAATGGTGAATGTGCGTCTGTGCCGTGAAGAGCAGAAACAGGTTTTTAAGAGTAACCTGAAGTTTGAAAATGCTGCCAAGGTGAAGACGCGAGTATGGGTCAGTTGGTGTGCTCAGAAATCCTATCGGACATCATTTGGCGAAGTATGGAATCAGATGTGACTCTCACTCAGTAATGCATCGATGGTGTAAGCTATACCAGTGTAAACATTTGATAGAACCCCTTGAAACATTGAGTTTGACCGGAAAGTATACTTAATTTTCCGTCAAGTTAGACTTTCGTTTTACTTTTTCCGAAAACCTATCAATGTTGGCTGGAAAATAAATTTTTTCAGTGACAATTCAAAGTGCGCACACAGTTTTTTGAAGCACTCTACAATACATCAAATAATCGATTCCGTGAGCATGCTCAAACATAGCAGAACGGAAAATCTTTATTTGCATTCACTACACATCATACGTACACCACCACGAATACATCACACGTACACCGTCACGAGCACATCACACGTACACCGCCACGAACAAATCACTCGTACACCGCCACGAACACATCACTCGTACACCGTCAGAACACATCACACGTACACCGTCACGAACAAAGCAACAACATAACGTGGCGAACTCGCGAAAGGGTTACCTCATCCACTCATTAATAGCGTAACTTTTACTAGCCCGAATGTATCGCTTCCTGTGGTTTATTGTTCCTTGCTGAATATTTCCCAGCCAATGAAATGTTTAGAAATAGCTGTCGTAATACGCCAGAGCTCGAGCAGCGAATCAAGGCATGGGCAAGCGCAGCGTATAGTTTGCTCCTCAAGCTATACGAAAGTCATAATTTTAAGCCCTACATTATACGTGAGAATGTGAACTAATCACGGGAAAATTGATGCGATGGAAACAAACCCAAAGAACGTGATGAAGGAAGGGCATACAAGAGCAGAAAAAAAGGTCGGCTGAGGAATCCTCAAGGCGCATCTTCATACATAAACCACTTAAGGAAACGAAATGGAGCACGAATTTAGTTCTACAAATTCAACCGTGTGAATGAAAATTTATGATATATGTCTGCATTGTGTTGTAGTCTTGAGGTGGCTAGTGAGAGGCAGTCAGACAAAAATCGCACCGGAACACTCAATGTAAGGCAACGAGTTCATGGTCAGAGAGTGACACGCAGGTATAGATCACGGCTCAGATTGTGGCCCGGTTTCGTGGCAGTAGGACGATTATGCGGGAAGGAATTGAGGTTAATCTGGGATAAAACTGAGAACTCGACAAGTGCTGATGCAGATGTATTACGCTAATTATTAAGCAGTGTTCATTACTGTATCAATAACTTAGTGGAATTCGAGTCAGGGCGAATTATTCAGCCCTTTTTAACTTCTACTCGTTAAAGAACACGCCTCTTGAAACACTGTAGGAGCGATCAAACCTAGCGTTCCGCAACTATATGTGACCGCAAGCCTATGATGTTTAGTTTTTAATGAAGATAAGCTTTCGGTTGAAACACAGACACAACTTACACTTGCAAAACAGAGATTTTCAAAATCACAGGTTACAATTTTGTTCGCCACAGAAAGTAATTCGCGAAATGGTCAACAAAATCACAGAAATCTCAGGTCAACAGAAGCAACATTCCACAATGGTAAGTTCAAACTACGCTTAAATAATGGCCACCCACTTCTCATCCCCCTCGTTCACTTACTATAACACTTGCTATGAAACGATTATGTGATCGTCACGTGGATTTAAGCTCTTGCTCCAATGTGATTGCGGGACTCGTCATTAAAATTACATGTTACTCCACATCGAAAGTTGTTCCAGCGCATGAGCAGCTTGATGCTGGACTGTACTACTTTAAACAGTGTCTAGCTCAGGCTTTTGACTGCCAATGAATAAGGTAGCGCGTCTCGCGTGCGAAAAACTGATTGAGCGATGCAAAAGAATGAGCATACCTTGGACGATTTTTCCAAACTTATAACTTTTAATTAATTTGACTCAAGCCCCATTATGCGCATACCAAAATGAGAGCGTTGAACACCTGAAAATTGGCGTACCTTTGTACGCTTCGCTGCCATAGAATTTATTTTCTGCTATGTAAATCAATATCTATCTCAGAAACTAAGCTGCAGACACGGTATCATGAAATGCTGTCTCATACAGTAAAATTTTGAAATTTGACCTTAGAACTGAAAGTGAACTTTCAAAAACTAGTACAGTTGTGCAATAAGGAACGAAATCAAAAATCTTTACAAAAAAAATCATTCATCAAAATTCCACACCACGCTCTTGTTCTTTTTAGAGCTATAGAGCTTCGTGGCCATCAGGCGTAGGCGTCCCGCAACGTTTCTCATGAATCTAGATTGAAGTCTAAATTAATAATGGCACTTACAAGTCCTTGGCAATCGTGCAGAGCAAGGAACTGATTTCTTTTGATCTGGTGAGCTTTGGCGAGCGAAAAAACTGGGAGCGCTGGGCGAGCGGCAGCAGGTCAAGGCTGAGCGCAGCATGAAGATGACAGCGAGACACCAAAATTTCAGGCAAATTTCAATCGAGTTAAAAATGCATCAGCAGAATTCACTTGATTAATTTAGAATATCGCACAGTTTTGTAGCCCACATTTAAAAAAATGTTATATATGATGAAATGGAATTATTCACTGAAAAAAAATTTTTTTTTCAAAGAACTATAAATTGTGGAATGGATAGCACTGATTTGCATGTGTCGTCATTGTACGATCTGGGCATCTTTTGAAATAACTTTTGAGATCAGAAAAGGAAAACGAAATTTATTCAGATATAGCGCAAGATATTACATTTAAAAATTCTCGATTTATCTCACCTACTTTAGTTGAGGACTAAAGTATTTCCCAGCCAATGAAATGTTTACAAATAGCTTTCGTAATAGGCCAGAGCTCGAGCAGCGAATCAAGGCATGATGATATCATGCCTAGATTGAACAAACATGAAGGCATGATATCATGCCTTCATCAATGATATTGATTGAGCAAACGCAGCATCCCGCAAGTGACAGCGGATGAACTACCCCAACTCACAGGGGCACAATAAAAGTAATAAATTTAATTTCAAATTCAGATATAAACACTTGAATATATGAAAACAATGATGAAAGAACACAAATTTTTATAGTTCTTCAAAAGAATTCGAATAAAAGTCATTTCATGCTTGCAGCTCAAGCGAGAAATAGCATTAAATTCAAAGCGTTAATGAAGCAACTATCTGCCATGGCGTGTATTTGATGATAAAATTGAAAACAGTGTTTGCAAAGCCGATAATGATACACAATGTGGTACTCATGCAATGCAGTTGTGGAACTGTGGACTCAATTCAAGTGTTGACTATTGACCAGAGATATTTACAATGCCAATGACCGATAACTTCAAAAATATAATGCCAATGACCGATAACTTCAAGAAAGAGATTTTCATTCAAGTATGGAACATTATAACTGATCTTAAAACACATCAGCGAAGAAATTATATTTGTTTTTTTTTTAAATACCAACTGAGAAACGCAACCTACCGTTATTTTTCTCAGTTGAATTGCTGACGGACATGAATAAAATTAACTTTGAAAGAAACAGCAATTTTTTAATTTCATTCTTTCACTTAATTTGATAAGCATTCCACTGCATAGGAGCTAGCAAACGATACTTCATATTAGAGATTACTTATTTTTAAGCTGGTATCTAAAAACTTTCATGGATCCCAACAAAATTTTCTGACGCAATCATCCGAGTGAAAGAGGCAACGTAGAGTTCAGAAAAAAGTTCTCTGAGGAAGTTTCGCAAGCAATTTACTAGACTGAAACAATGCGTCAGCTCTCAACACTTCCTTGTGCGCTGGAAACAGGAGAGCGGAAATGATCAGACGCGCCATAGTTTCAAGGCGGTCGACGAAGGCGGGCAGCGGCGAAACAGACAAGTTTTCCCGGCAGCGCTTAAGCGAAAGGCCTCAGCCAACACTGAGCCTTTATGATGGTTCATAAACCTTGAATTACCCTCTCGTCTTTCAGCTCCAAAATTTGGAAAATTTCGAACGGGTAACTGAGTAATTAGTGAGGAATTTGTATGCAAAGGTTTTTCAATTCTCAAATTTGATGTTGGAACAAAACACATGACAAACCAGAGGTCAACAAAACAACTCTGCAAAAAGCTTCCGAATTGCTTGGTTATCAGTGTTTGATAGAGAATCCACTATTGGAGCATGACGTCAGACGATATTCTGCTTCCAGAAATAGAACTGTAGGAATGGAACTAAATGATGCTCATCCAAAAATATAACGTCATTTGGCTCAAATTATCCAGCCCAAATTATCAAGATTTAGATAATCACGAACGCAGATGCAGGCGGAAATTTGAGACTGCGGACCACATAATTGGAGTGTTTGAAGTTCACCGGATCATGATGACGTTCACGAAGCCAAGAGTGATCTGGGTCACCATGCCTCGTGGTGGCGCGTGCAGGCCCCTCACGAGCCGTGTTCTCAGTCTTCCAGGCGTTTACATCGATCAAGGGACCTTTCGAGAACGAGGCCTGCCAGTTCGCGCTGCCGCTGGTAGCTCGAAAGTTGGGTATGTCCTCTAGCAAGGATGCTCGATATTGGACGCGTTCATCTACCATTTCAGCGAGGCGATCTCACAGTGTAGTTAATTTGCAGTGAGCAATCAAGTTAGCAGTTTACGCTTTTTGCTGACATTAGTCCTAAATTATGAATTTATTGATCAATTTTCACTACCGTTGATAAAAAAACAGCTTAAAAGCTCAAAATTGGGAGTAAAGTAAAATGAAGTTGAGATGTTTAGGTACTGTAAACTGAATTAATCATTGATGCTAAAATACCACGGGAATATAATTGGATATCTATACTAAGGTTTTATAGGAGTAGAATTTCACAAACCAATAAAACATTTTTGAACATGAACTTAGGAATGAAATAAAACACATGTCCAACCATGACGTCTGCTGGTGAAAATTCAAGATACTTTAGAACAGACTGAAAATTGATCGAAATTTATGGACTGAACGACTGTTTGACATGCTACGGGTTCTTAGAAATGCAGTCGCAATTGAGCATGCGAAATAGAAAACGAAGCGAAGTTTTAATGCAGGCTGATCATGAAAAATAGGTAACGCAGATGATATGAATTAAAAAGGAGTTTCATTACCATCCTGGAGAAGATCAATGAAACTCGCAACAATCGAAACGTTCAACAAATGGCTCGTGCGGTGGTAGCGTTCAAAAAGCATTCCGTTCTGAACGAGCGCTTCTGACCAAGGGCGTGATAAAAGACACAAGATTTAAGATAAAAATGAGTACGGTTATGATAAAAAATAGTATGAATCAGATAAAAAAGCGATACGATTACGTTATAAAAGGTGAGCTTAATATAAAAAAGAATACGAGTAGGATAAGAAAAAGGCACAATTGACATCAAAAGAAGCATGATCAAGATCATAACGCAACTACCCCTCGTCTCGAACTTAACGGTCAGGTGGACTGCTACTTGATGCAATGCGTGCTTGATTGCGTGCCGTTACCTAGACTGGTGTTACGGCAACATGCAGGCCGTCAGACGAGGCTTCTCACATAGAAAAGCCGTCGTTGTGCACAAATAAGATATCCCCAATGCTGAATTATAATTTTAAAATAGAAAATTGTTGAATTCATTTCTCTGAAACAGCGTCTTAAAATGAACGTGACCGCGTGGCATGAATCTACGACGAAGTTGCACTCATAAAGTATGATTACAAATAGAAGTAGATAGAATATTTCGGAATAGCGGAACTGAGCAAGCACGCGACAGAACGTGTCAGCAAGCGACCTAAAATTAGCAGCTCTGGGCTGCCTTCGCGGCAGAGTCAAGGCCGCGCTTTTGTGAGGAATTTCCCTAGAATCTGAAACTGATCTTCTGCGCGCTATAATTATTGCCTCTTCACACGAAATTTGAACAGTGATTTCCAAATCGAACTATATTCGATGTGTTGGTAGTTTGAATTTGCAAGACTATGAATGTTGTGCAGCCATAAAATTATTGTCGGTATTGATTAAATCATAAAAACATTCATCAATGTTCCGCTAAAATTTATCAAATTTTCGACCTGGTGCTAGAATAGTAGAATATTTGCATTCAGGCAACTGCGATGAAAGGAAGTTTTTACAATTGTTTCTCAGACATTAAACCTCTTAAGCTTTAAAAAGGATCATAGTTTTTGAAGTTTTTTAACGCTTTGAATGCAAGTCGAAAATGTGTGAAAATTTAAAAATAATCACACACGTTTTCAGATTTTCTAACACAGCATAACGTCAACCCGAGTTCAGACAATTTCATAAAAATATTTGCTTTCACACTACTTAAGCAGTGGAGATTACAAATTCATTCAGAAGGCGACACAAAATAAAATGAGCACTCGTGCACTGCAGATCATCTTTCGCACGACCTCGTCCCAGTTATGAACATCAATAAAGAAGAGACAGCGCCGCGACCTGTGAGCTCCAGTCGCATTTCAGAGCGGCTGTCGTTCCTAATGGCAAAGTCACACGTCTGCCCCTCAGTCATTGCTAAGTCACGCGTCTGCCCCTCAGTCATTGCTAAGTCACACGTCTGCCCCTCAGTCATTGCTAAGTCATGCGTCTGCTCCTGTCACTGCTAAGTCACGTGTCTGCCTCTCAGACATTGCTGAGTCGCACGTCTGCCCCTTAGTCACTACTAAGGCATACGTCTCCCCCTCAGTCACCAGAAAAAGACAATCACTGTTCTCTCCAGTTCGCTATGGTGACTAACACACGTCGAAAACACAGCACTCTATCTACATAGTACGGAAACTCAATAAACGACTGTAATTCTAATCGCAACACGAAAATCTCTTTCATACCGAATTCGTAAATATTTATTGACGCGAGTTCATAAATGCCGAAATATTGCGGATGATGAATGACTACTAGATAAGTTTAAAAGCAGAATAAAAGATGTAGTGAGGGCTGTTGATACGAGCCTAAAAACTCCAATCCTTGTTCAGAGAACGTTGTAACTTTGAAACTACAAAAATTTGAGGTACAGGAGACGAACAAAATAGCCTATTGTGTTACATCACGCGTGGTTAGTTCGTGTATTCTGTTTTCGAAGACATAACGCGGCCCTAATACAACAGCAATATTTGGGGGTCTTTTGTTGTGAAGTGCGACAACGTTGGTTTAAATTTAACATCCTTAGCGATTTGTGTCTTCATTCGACGAACAACTGCACTGTAGCCAAGGTTACTGGCAGAATACTTCAGAGATCATCACTAGTGTCATCAAATTCAGATCTCAATGCGCATCTGGTTAGGAAAAAAGGAATCATAAACCCACGCATTCTCAAAAGAAACGTCGTGAAATTCCAACACCAAGTAGCATATTTTGATAAGGCGCAGCCGCCTCCAAGTGTGAGATGCTCAGCACCCTCATTCTAGCAACAGGATGCCCTGCTGATGAGAATGCCATCTTGCCTGTATGGGCAGCTTCAGTACTCCTTTGCGACTCAAGAAAAAAGTCACCAAACTAGACGAGACTAGGAGACTAGTCGACCTTCTGGCCACCATTGGAGAATACTGAGCGAAAACTGGTACTAGCGACGGTCTTCTGATGATCTCTACCATGACGCGTTCACAACACTGGTACTAGTGACGGTCTACTGCAACACTCTACCATGACACGTTCACGAAAACAAGGAAATATTTATTAATTACAGCAGTTGACCTCATCCATAATCATTACACTTGAGCTGGTATCCTTCCACATTATGACAATAAAATTTATTGTGCAAGTTAATGCAAAATGATTTCGTGACATTAAAAAAATTCCTCTGTAAAAAAGCGCGAACTCTTCCTCAACAGAAGCAAGGACTTGTCTCAAAAAATACACATGCTTCTCTTCATTAGGTCGTTTGTAGCAGAATAAAGCATTGTTTCAATGATAAATGATGTAAGATTAAGGAAAAAAAAGTTAATCTCTAAGCTGCGAGTGACATCAGTTATTTTTTGAGCAGAGGATGCGGAAGTACGGTTTTCAATACACTACAGTACAGCTTGGCTGAAACACATATTCTTGATATTAAGATTTAAACAACTAACCAAATAAGAAATTGCTAAAACTGTTCATCGAAGATCTCATTCGCTCTCATGTGCCCCACAGTAAATACACTTGTGGCAACGACGACAAATTTTGCAAGATCACACCAATGATGCATCGATCAACATCACCGACCGCGCCCACGTGAGCATGGATGAGTGCCTCACGCGTATCAAAGTTACAAGCTTTGCTTTTTTAGATAAAAATTTTGAAATACGGCTTTTGAAGTTCAAATTTTTTCACGGAAATTCCTCAGCATCTGGTAACCCTATGAAGACATCAGACATTTAGAGTTCAGAGACATTCATTCTTTGAATGTGTTTTACTAGAAAAAATAAAATGAATTTTATCCAGAAAATGCAAATGCGGTCTGGCAATAATTGTGACTCGTACAGGTGTTTCAGTATGTAATGTGGCTGGTGCAGTGTGACGAACGAAAGTTGGAACATGCAGTGAGACTTGAAGTATTCCGTTACTTATATAAGTACAGTCAGCTGCGAACGCAACCGAGCCCAAATCCAGGAGGCAGAGAAGCCTCTTCTTCTGCCACGAATTATTTTTCCGATGCAGAAATAAATCCCTCATCTGGGGAATAATAACTCCGGCGAGTTACGTATTCTAATTCGGAGTTGAGCAAAGGTTTGCAGTAAATTCTCCAAGAAGTTTGGCATTAAAGAGTGAAAAATCTTTCGGTAAGTTTATCACGTCGATGCGTTTAGAAATAATAGTAGAGCACAGCTTGTTACGAGCTTCGATCGAACGAAAAACGATAAGGCCAACTTCATTTGTGCTCTGTGCTGCAGCCTCTCTCTAGGGAGCAGCAGTGCTGCAGGGCGCAGTAGTGCTACAGGGAGTGGTAGTGCTGCAGAGAGTGGTAGTGCTGCAGGGAGTGGTAGTGCGGCAGGGAGTGGTAGTGCTGCAGGGAGTGGTAGTGCTGCAGGG
>JACJUY010001470.1:60881-143411 GCA_014220935.1 Platorchestia sp. MABIK | reverse complement strand
ACGTGGTCCCGTGGCTGCAACACGCCGTGCATCACTTCCACGTGGTCCCGTGGCTGCAACACGCCGTGCATCACTTCCACGTGGTCCCGTGGCTGCAACACGCCGGGCTTCACTGCTACGTGGTCCCGTGGCTGCAACACTCCGTGCATCACTTCCAGTTCCACGGGATCACATCGACGTGATCGCGCTGCAGAGGCGCAGTGCGGATGCTGGTGCCACCTTAAAGAAGATCCCCTACATGCTCGCTTGCTTTCACTTATTTATCGTATTTTGAGCTTGTTTGGGAGTTTGAAGATCATAAAGTTTATTGTGGTTCCAACAATATGTGGAAAGCTGATGTGTTACCCAGTTGTTTTTATAACATTTTAATAGTTTTAGATTTTCTAATTCACTCCGTGGATGATGGACATTTTTGCTTTGAAGTTCTACTAACCGGTATAGAATTGCGTAGGAATAAATGAGGGGATTCGTAGGTTGAACTGTTGATTCAGAGTTTGAACTTTGGTTTGTTAAATTATTTTATTTGTGTCCACGCAAATTTGAGTCATCTTTAAATCATAGTTAAAGCGCTGTTCGAACCTCGGTTCAAAAATGGTAAGGAAATATGGATAATTGATCATTTCTGGGAAAAGACTCGTATATTTCAAAACTATTTACAAAACTTTCCAGTTATTGTTTCGCAGAAATAATACTCGTTGAATTTGACGAGTTCGACGCCAGAGATTGTCAGTTCTTTATGTTCCATGTGTGTTCTGACCATGTGATGAATGCTGCTGCTGCGACTTCTCACTTTTGAATTTCTCACAATATTTTTCCATGTGAAATTACGTTCAGAATTTTTAGGGTTTTACAGAAGTGTAATCTAAACCTTGAACTGCGATCGCATCGCATCGTACTGGAAACGTAATTTGATAATTGGCGCTGCTATTTGTATCGCTCTCAATTGGAGCTTACGTCATCGTCACCAGCTATAGCGTCACTCGCAGTTGGGGAAATTATCATCATTACAGCAGAATAGAGTCGCTGTGGTGTGGCTGACCGGAGCAACATCGCATCAGGGGGCGGATTTTCTAACAATTTGCGTCGTTGCGGTGCTGCCGACAGCGAAAGTTTTTTTGTCGCCACTGGTCAAAATTCTCCAGTTTGCGTGCTTTTCAAATAAATTGTGAGAACTTTGCATCTTACAACTCTGCAGGGCTACCAGAGGGTGTGTATAGAAATTTTATTTGACGAAGCTCAATGCATGGAATCTTGCTAAGGAAAAACAACACGTACTGCAACGAAGTCGACGGAAATTTTTTTGCAGCCTTTACTACCCCTACAATGAAATAAATGGTTTGAAAATCTGGCCCCAGAAGAAGGAGAGAGCACAGGCCTGTATCCCCGCCTCTGGTGTCCCTAAAAGGACCGCTGCGGGGGTCAAGGTTGTGTTTTACAGCCTCCGCCGGCCCATGTCGAGCTCTGCCAAGTTTGGCAGCGAAATTATTACTATTGTGCTTTGCTGTTAGTGCTTGTGCTTCTGTGCTGCAGGTCAGTGAAGCTTTCAGTGCCGTTACTCTTTTCCTACTGGGGTTACCCTGTAATAAAAGTTACTGATTATGATTGATGGTAGTATTCCAAGTTGCAATCTTATCTTAGGTATACATATAAGAATTTATTTCAAGTATTTATTGCAACAGATTTAGCTTTATTTCTGGCAAGTTTGTGGGCTATGTAACGCTCGCGTGCTTAAATCCAAGTACAGTTTTCCTCGAAATTGAGTTCGGCATAAGTCCCTCGCCTGATCAAGTTTTAACATAACCCGGCTCTCACTTGAAATAATTGAGAGCCCCTTCAGTAAATATCCCCTGATAAAGTAAGGCATGCCGTGCCGTTCGTCGTGGTCTTATCTGCACACTATCACGCAAGCAGCTCTTATCAGACCTCGTCGTCCCCAAGTCACGATCGCCCCACTACATTGCTCACTTAATCTGGCTCTGACACTCAGCTATTGGGCCGAAATCAGGCGTACATGCATGATCTAGTGGCCATGTTTCGAGTGGTCGCGGAGTAATGGAAACCTAGCTATATAGACCTTTAAATACGACACCTAAGTCTTCCCAACAGCGAAGTGATGTAAAGCTAGCTACGTAGACCTTTAAATAATACGACACCTATATCTTTAAAACAGTTAACATTTCACAAACAAATCATTCTCCATTCTTTCATTTGTGTTCGCTGGATAATATTATATTGAAATAAGTCTTCATAGGAGGAAGATTATCTAGATTATTTTTGTAGAAAATGCGAGTTGATTTAATACCTTCTTTCACTTTTTTTAAACTGCCATTTGCTAATGTTCCCTTCAATTGTTGTTTATTTTGGCCTTGTTATGGTCTGTTTAATTGGCGAAGTTTCCTCTTCGGAGCTTTTTTGTTTTATGTGGAAAATATGTGAAATTAGTGAGGCAAAATGTTGCATGGTTAAATATTTCAAGTGATTTTAGAGTTTCGAGAACATGAATGTTCGTGGCATTGCACACTGATGTAGATTTAGTCTTGAATTTAATAACTATTCCGAATTTAATAAATTATGCGCTACGATTGTGAGTGGTTCAACTTACCAAGTAGTTATTCTATTATGTAGACGCTATAAAGCTACATATTAAGAGTAAAAAATCCAGAGAAAATCATCGATAGGGATAAATAAAATGATTTTTCAGTGGCAATCATTCCAGAAACATATTTAATATACTGTTTAGAAAATAAATGATTCTAATTATGAACAAGAGGGAAATTACGTAGTTTCATTATAGATTTGAGGAACGTGGTGCACTCAGGAGAAAATGTGAGATCTCGAGCTAAAGGTTAAGTAGGCCTATCTTTTTTCCTGTTCCCTTAACTCCATACTCAATGATGCCTTCTTTTTTCCTCTCTCTAGAACTTCTTTGTCGTGAATTACGAGGCTTAAGCGAACTCGCCTTATCGAAGCTTCCATCTCTCAATAAATGTTTTCCAATTTCCTTTTATCTCTGTCCTGAGGATTCAAATCCCCTGTTCGTTACCTAATTCTCATGGCATAGTAAGACGAGTTAGAATGCCGTGATATGAATACGATCAGGATCTAGTACCCACCTAAGTTTATGATCCTATCGCGTAGAGGAGAGCATTAAAGGACTCATATCCGCGCTTCAATGTTAATTTCATCAACACCCTTCAACATTATTATTTATTATTCCTAACTTCAGAAGTGGCGAGAATTGCAACTCAGACGCCGGATATTAAGCACGTATTTGTGGCGCAGCATGTAGCGTAGCGAGTTCGGCTGAGAAGAACTTCCGCTGTGCTGCCACTACGACGCAAGTCGCTTGAAAATCCGGCCCCTGGAATGCACGAGACTGCGTGTGGCGTGTTATGCCATGTAAGGCAAGCAGAGCGAAGCTCCTATGCGTGCCGAACCTATTTCCGTACGTATAATTTTAGCAACACTCTAAATGCCACCAAATTCCACTCAAGTCACGCCGTGACGCCGCGAGCTGCTATCGCCTCAATTGAATCATGAATGAGTTCTACTCCGTTCTTCAAGAGCTCAGTTGTCCTAGTAGTGCTAGCTTCCGAGATCTTCCGAGTCAATTACTAGAGCGCCAGGTTTAAAAATACGCTTGAAATAAAGGAATCCATTTATTTTGTTTGCAGAATGATTATTGAACGTGTGGATTTTTTGTTAGCTGCTTACTAATGCTGAGCTGCCTACTTTTGCGGAACAGTTAATCGTTCTTCACCCATTGACACATCCCACTTAATCTTAATTAGGTTATTCCCCATTCACTGGCTGCTTCTAAAGTCAAAATGGAAATTTTTTCACATTCTGTTAGATTTGAACCCTTAATTCAGTTATTTTTTTAACTTTACCCAATTTAAAACATCTCAGCAGCGCTTTGTGTTGCGGTTAAAAAGTTACGACCGTAATAATGAGGCTTTGAATGTTCTGTAAAAGCTACTGAGTGCGCTTATGGAGTGTTCAAATGCATTACGAAAAGGGGAGTGTAATCTCGACTGAGCTCACTGTTCGGCGACCATCAATTGCTCATTGGCGTGTGTTGTAGAAGGATTCACTGTTGTCGCGAGGTTAAATGTGTAACCTTAAATACGATTTTTTTGTGTTGTACGGTTTCTAATTCTTTACTAGCTAATTTATGCCATTTGAAAAACTTTCAAATTAGTCATTTGAAGAGTGATACCAAAAACGCAGAGAAACTGCTCTATCATAATTTTAATGCATGTGCAAGTAAAATTTAATTTTCTTTTTTATGAAAAATGCGATTGCTTTGGAATGACGTTTGCTTCAGCGGTTTGCACTATTATTTGATCTGATTCGATAAAACAATGTGGAGCAGTTCTCGACGATGTGCCACCTGTGATTTGACAGGCGTTGTGTTGACTGTCAGATTGGCCACCGAGAAGCCCTTGGCTGTAGACTACTGAACAACTAACCTGTGCTGTATTTCAATCGGAAATCGCTTTGATGTTGAGTGTACGTAGGGCGCTCGAAAATATCGAGTTGAAAGAGCTGTATCTACTCGCTTACTTGTATCATTCAGGATTTAGGTTTTAAAGTCAACACTGGTGGTATTCGCATGCTCAATGTAGAAGCCTATTGCCTCTACATTCATTGTTTCGCATAATTCAGTTGACAGTGGAGTTTTTGATGCAAAGTGTCGAGCGAGAAGTTCAGTTCATATGCGAATAAAAATTTCTACCATAAAATTAGCAGCAGCCGTGGGCAAGTCGTAATGTATAACTGTGGTTTTCCATTTTTAGAAAGAAAGAAATAAAAAAACAATTAATTTACAACAAAGTTGATGCGTGAAGTGCATTATATTAGTTTTTAAGATGTCTTGCAGGAACTTCAGGTTTTCGAAAAGAGGCACCGATAAACAAAGAACGTCTCCTTAGCGTTGAGCTCGATTATGATCATTTAGAAGCGTGATTTTGAGGAGTGTGCGCGTGTGGTGTGCGCGAGAAGGTGGAGCAGGTAACACTTGTCTAAGAGGGTGACGGGGCGCTATATTTGGCTCTGGTGCGGTGCCGGGGCTGTGTGTTCAGGACCGGCTAAGTTGCTGCCCTCAACTCTTGCCAGTGCTGCTCCACTCTTGCCACGTTGCCCTTTTCTGGCTCAAAATCACAAACTTGCCGTTTTTTCTTACAAACTTAGGCTATAATAAGAGCATGTGACGACCTCCCATGTTTACCTAATATCGAAAGATTTTAATGGCCGAGTTTTACTTGGAGGATATTCCGAATTTAGGAACATTGGCCAGAAAAATGGCCCATCTGGCAGCTGTGCGTCGCTGTTTTCTGATGCACCTTGCGGCACTTGTGTGCTCTTGCCACGCTTGATTGTCCTGACAGGTTGCTAAGTACTCAGGATGATCGTGCTATACTTTGATGTGTCTCTTATGTGCTTCGCTTTGGTCGTGTCAGGTTGCGCTCAGAGACTACTCAATGTTAGTTGGGATCATAGTGCACTTCTTTCTCGCCTCCCATTTTTACCTTCTGGTAGACAGTAAGAACGGGATCAATATAAGGAGTGATGAACGACAAGGAGTATCATGGATACGTGTACCCTCAGGGTGAAACAACTATTTAATCTTTGGGAATTAGCGCTCCCGGGAAGAACATGTGAGGTCCCGAGCTAAAGGTTAGGTAGGTCTTTTGTTGAAATAGGATAGGGTTTTTTGTTATATTATGGACCATCTTTTCCCATCGGTTCACTGCTGTCCTGTTGTTCTGTACCTACTACTTCCTTCTTCAACTTTTATTTTGTTTTAGAAACTTCTTTCTAACTTCTTTCTACGCATTTTGAGCATTGATTCCGGGTTCCCTTAAGTTCATACTTAATGGTGCCTTCCTCTCTTTGGAACAGATTTCTTCCATGCTCAAACTAACTTCTAATGTAATCAAATCATGTAGCCGTGTTTAAGCGTATGAATGTTTTGATCCTTTCTTAGTGTGCATTAGTTATCATTGCAAGTATTCCCCTCATCTCAATATTTTTGGTGAGAACTATCAGGCATTGTGGATCAAATTTGGGCGTTGAGCACCGAGACGTATCGTTATGCATCACCTCAATTTGCTGGCCTGACTGTTACGTCTCGAGTTTACACGTGTGCGCGCACGCCCACTACGCCTGCCATATTTAGTCGGTGCGCTCCGTGCGCATCTTCATCCTGATATCTATCGCAGCGCCCGCGATGGCTTTTGCCTCTTACGAGGAGCTGAACTTGCTAATTGAGGGCCGGTGGGGAACGCGTTGATGTCTGCTGAGCACGCTGGTGTGCCGCCTGCCAGCAGCGAACGTGTTGAGGACGAGCTCAAGTTGTCAACATCGCGTTTACACCGCATCGTAATTCTGTGGGGTCGTCTGATGCAGGCGCGGCTTGGAGAATTCACGCTCGAGTTCAGACTTTAAAACGGTATGGCTGCGAAATTTGGGCGTGAGTGAGTAGTATACTTTAATGACAGTTTGCTGCCGCTGTAGAAATTAACGTTGGAGTGCATAGAAATTAATCGTCGTCATGAAATGTAGAAAATAAAATAAACATTTATTACACCTCAATGGATCTCCTCTTTCCGAATAAATTTAATGTCATCATTGTTTTAAAAACGAAAGGGGAGAGAGCAAAGATCTGTCACGTTTTCCTTTCGATATTCGGTTCAATGAAATAACTCGAGGAAAAATGATGATTTTTCTTTTATTCATTTTGTCGTGGTCTCCGGGCCACTCTGCTCAGGTGTACATTGTCCGACAGACGCCGCTGGACTGCTGTGAGCTGAGCCCACTTTTGGTCAGAAATTGGCGTCGTGGTGCGTTCCTCGTACAGCCCTCATGTTGCTCAGCTAATCTAATGAATCCGTTGCATTCTCCTCATAGTTTACCGTATCATCGTCTTGTGCCTTCGGTAGCAAATCGTGGCACAGGAGCGACGGAAGTGTCACTGAGGATATTTGCTTTAAGTTTTCCTGGGAATTGTATTGCTGCAAGCTTCCGTGTTGAATACTTCTATTTAGTCTTAAATTTTTGATCTGTCATTTCCTTATAATTGGAAATTATTTTATTTTGCTCAACAAAATGCAATTTATTTGTATTGCGGCACTTTCTAAATTTTACTATAATTGGATTTTAAATGTATGTTACAAGTCCCAGTAATTGATCAAGTCGCATGTACTTCTCTTATGTTTTTTAATTCAAGTTTTTAGTAACGTTCTCATTTCACTTGGCAATGCTAATCTCTCCTTAAAACCTATTTTTTCACTGTGCTGCGCACAACTACAATTAAAATTTTTTATGATTTTGTTTCGCTACAGCTTGTCATGACTATAACAGTCTATAAATGTACAACGTTTGTATCAGATTCGTAATATGCTCTGCCTATTGGGTGTCAGTTGACAATCGCTCGCCAATACTGCTGGTATCAATTTTGATGTACTAACATGCCAGTTTGGTGAGTGCAGATACTGGAAATTGAAGTCCCGTAGTCTCACTTTCATCACAGGAACCCTCAGGGGCACACAGCTGCCTTATCTATGAGAATTAGCACTCCCAGCAGGAAAATGTAAGGTCCTGTGCTGAGAGTTAGGAAGGCCTTATTTTTATAAAAATATTTTTTTTGTTTTATTTAAGACATTTTTCTCGGTTCACTGCTGTCCTGTTTTTCAGTAGCTCTTACAATCCTCTTCAACTTGTATTTTGTTTCATAGCCTTATTTCTGAACTTACTGTTTCTATGCGGAGAGGATCTTGTGTGGGAACACAGCTTGTACATAGATTCCGCGTTCCCTTATCTCCATACCAAATAATGCCCTCATTCTTTCTCTCTTTGGAACACTTTTGTTATGATCTTATAATCTTTATCTTCACCACGAGAAGCGAGACTGGCATCCCCCTAGTACAGGCTGAGCTTCACTCAGTGTGCGGGCTTTACTTACGTAGAAAAGTTGCCTCCAGGTCGTCTGTTTGCGTTGGATGAAAAACTTGGGCTCTCGTGTGAGACCTTGACATTCATATGAGGTGAGGTGTTGTGAAATGCAACTCTTCTCCCTCTGCCCGGTACTGCGTTAAATATATTGTCCTCGTGGAGTTGGTCATAGAGTGATAGGAAGATGCAATTGTGGGTGAGGAAAATGTGGTGAGCTGTTCTACTAAACTATGTGTTTAGTTTTAGGAATTAAGTACACAAAAGTTGCTGAAGAATTTTGTGTTGTAGCAGTGATGCTTTTTATTCGCCTAAATGCAGAGTTTAACTCTTATTTCACTGTCCCCCGCCGTAAAATGCAACCTAACATGTCTCAATCCGCTGACTTTTTAGCTTACCCGTTACTGTAAGAACACTCGTGAGGAGCGTCAGTTTCTTCCATCAAGCTTGCCTATATTTGATTGGAAACTTTTATTTTCGTCTGACCTTAAAAGTAACCCTTGTTTTAATTACTTCGGTCTTGTAATTAGAGCTGCCAACTGTGCAGTCTGGTTAGTAAACTGATTCTGTAGGTTCTCCGATGTCTGATTGATGTTCCAAGTGATAAGTTCAGTTTTCAATACACCTCGATAGAAAACTGAGATGATAGTTTTAAACCATGATTCAAAAGTATCTCTGGTTCTATTAAACACAGGAAATTTTCACAAATGATGTAATATGAAATAGAAGTTATAAAACTTGCCGCTTATCTGTAGAAATCTTCATGTATTCAATTTAGAGACCTTTTGTAGTCCATCCAATTTTCGATTCGACATGAAAGCTCTAGCATGAATCGTCTGCCCCAGTGAAGTTAGGGCGATTAGTAACTAGGGTGCGTGGGCACAAGGCACTGAATGCGTATAAGGTATCAATGGAGCAGCGGCAGACCTGTGCTTTGGTTACTGATGTAGCAATGCTTATCTTGGCTCTGCATTGATGGCACCGTGTGTTGTGTAGTTATCGGGTGGCTCTAGGCCTCGGTGTGTCTGCGTTGCATGTCACTTGGTGTTTAATGGCGTTGATGATCCACGGCTATCTGAGGTAACACTATCTGTGACCTCTGATGGTTCTACTGTGTAATCTGCGACTGTGCCTTGTGGTGCACTGCACTATCCCAGTTTTTTCAGTTTTCTCTTATCTGTTGCAGTTAGCAGTTTTCTTGTATCTGGGTACACAAGAGTCTCTAGTTTGAGTCACTGCTTCAACCCACGTCAGGACGCGTACGTTATATGCGCTAATGTGTCATAAAGCATCAGCCTATTGCTTATCCTGATTGCGCTACATGACAGAAAATTTAACTCAAGATTTACTGCTGACGAGTTCAAAAATCTAACAGGTCTCACCGTACTGTTGTTTCTAACAGGTGCAGAACATGGCATTGGTTTGCTCCGTAATAACCCTATTGTTGCGTGACGTGTCTGTGATTCATGTGCCATATCAGTTGATGTGGTCGCATTCCTGTCATTCTGGCCATTGCTAACAACAGCGTTAGCAGTTTCGTGCCACCGGAGAGTACTTGAATAGCACAAACGCGCTGAGTGTTGTAATAAGAGGTGTATAAATGAAATATTTATCATGTGCGTAGCGTCACAATATTGCCCGTGAGCCCTATAGTGTTGGTCTTTATAATTGACGCACAGTTCTGCAGTTGAAAGCTGAGTGACATTCCCTGATTAAATTTCATCACTTAATTTGGTATTCGTATCTTCTGAAGCTAATGACGATTTTTACTCTCTTCAATTTTGAATGTTTTTTCAAAACAGTTTCTTTTGTCCTGTGCCACAAACACTGTAGCTATATCTTAGTTGTCGAAGCTACTGGAGCTAAACGACTACCGAGCAGAAAGACCCCAGTTAAGGATTTTCTCTCCCTGGCTATAAAACTCTTCAAAGGTCTGTCGTGTTCTGTTCTTTTTTTAATGGTAAAACTAACTCGTTACTCGTATGACTTTACTGTGTCTAGAGTAGTGACCTCACACTCTCATGATCCGCGCTTTTTGCCAAGCCGACGTATTAACGCGCATGTTCTCCCATCGGTGGCAGCCGTGACTCAGGCATGGGAGTGTCCGAAGTGTTACATCACCCTGAGCTAATACACAGCTTCTTGTGTGAGTGAACGCTGAGGAGGTTGAGAGGCGGAGTTGTGATGGGTAGTAGCAGTGATTGACGAACTTTCATAGGGACATCTTTGTATCGATAGTAGGAAAGTTCCTCTCAAAGGGGGATACGTTGAAGGACGTTGTCCGGTTCAGCTAGGGATGTGAAGCTCGTTGGAGGCAAGTAGAATTCTGTAGTTGCCCTCGGTGGAAGGAGTTGGCTGACAGTGCACGTTCTCGGTAGCATCGCTTGTGACCTAATTGTTATCCCAAGAAATTCACCTCATAATCGGCCACACATTAATGGACTTCTCACTCTGTTATGACTTCGTATCTTTTATGATACACAAGTTGACCGTCATAGGTTAAAAGTTTTTACGTTAACCCACTGACCCTTATCAGATCATCACGGTGATTCCACGCAGTGCCTGCGGGAGCATTGCTCTGCTGAACTCAATTCTCTCCTAAACCTGTTTTATACATTGTGTTTAGACCAGCGATTCCTGGTCGGAGGAAAGCAGGTCATTAAAGCGATTTTTTATTATTGAGTCTCTGCATGTGCGACTGAGCGTTCGACCATGCAGCATAACATCTGCACAAAGATGCAAGAAGAATTTTTCGAGGTAACGGGAGAAATTTTTTGCACTTTTCCGAATCGTCCGTGTAAGTCCATTTTCTATGTATTTTTTTATAATTAGGTATTTGTTTAGAATTAGGAACTAATTTAGATAAGACTACTATCAAAAGTTATTTTGAAGTAAATTGATGTATTTCAAGACATTATTGTGCGACATCCGGTGTTTCGAATTGCCTGCCTATTGAGAACCGTGCCATGCAGGTGTTGAACGCTGCCCGGGCCGCGGAATTGCCTCATACAGTCGTGGACTCTTCTATTTGTACATGACTGAGATTTCCTCATTATATTCCATCAAGCCCTGCATAGGTACGAGCCTGACCGCTTTTGTGCTGTGTCAAGTATTGCTTGACGCTCTCTCTCCCCATGGTTCAGTCCTCGACTGACCGTGTCAATGTATACATGTACTGAACAAAACGATACATGCTTGTAAAGTAGGTCGAAGTTATTGCTTTCATTTTGACCGGATTGAGGGGATTGTCGATCACCTCATAGTTCTTGTTAACTTGAGCTGAGACTGGAGGGAGATGCTGAGGTTATTTTCTTCTTTCGACTGGTCAAACTCACTCTTAGTAAGAGAAGAAGCGTTTGTGGATTCCGCTTTTTTCTGAGAGATCGAATAGCCATAAACGTGACCCAGTCAATTATTTGGTTCATCATGAGATCCATAAAAATAGTGGTTTAAATATTCTGACATTTTTTTCAAAAGGACCGTCTTTGGCATGTACATTTAATGCCACGAGTCTCACAGTTCATTAAAGTGACATGCTCGGAATGTGACCTACATAATGTATGCATGTACTCTGAACTAACTCATACTGCTACACCTGCTTCACACTTGTGCGCTCTCTTCGCCTTCATTCACTCATGCTCGTGCGTTGCCATCCAAGTTTGTACGCAGTTGATCATGTGCATCAGAACTGGTGTTTTGGATTGAGGTATTTTGCTTCTGTACTATAATTTACGATACGAAAATTATTAACTGTTATTATTCACATATGTTTTGCTAAATAATTTTATTAAACAGCCTTCACTGAACATTTCGGTTTGATTTCTCTGTGTACTCCGATATTAGTGTCGCGAATGCCTACACAATGATTCGTAGTTTAATTGCATAACGTACATAGTACTTCCTTATGGTGACAACAGTTGCAGGGTTTGTAAATTATTTTTATTTATGATTGTAAAGTTTCAGTCGTTAAAATTAAGCTGAACAAGCCAGGCTTGCCAACGCGGCTGCTGCAGCACTGCTTGCCTGTCTACCTGGCGCTCTCTGCATTCCTGCCATCTGTGCGAATGCACTAGTCTGAGGTGGTGCTAAAATTGCCTCTTTTGTATCTTTGATACCTCAAGTGCAGACTGACTTGGACAAAACTAAGCTTTTTTTAGGTACTTTAGTATTACTTTGCTTGGCAGCTTGAAATGTACCTGGCGAAGGTACCTGAGGTCTTATTACTTGAGGTCTTATTCATTGAGGTTTTATTACCTGAGGTCTTATTACTTGAGGTCTTATTACCTGAGGTCTTAGTCCTTGAGGTCTTATTACCTGAGGTCTTATTACTTGAGGTTTTATTACCTGAGGTTTTATTACCTGAGGTCTTATTACCTGAGGTCTTATTACCTGAGGTCTTATTACCTGAGGTCTTATTACCTGAGGTCTTATTACCTGAGGTTTTATTACTTGAGGTCTTATTACCTGAGGTCTTATTACTTGAGGTCTTATTACCGGAGGTCTTATTACTTGAGGTCTTATTAATTGAGGTTTTATTACCTGAGGTCTTATTACCTGAGGTCTTATTACCTGAGGTCTTATTACCTGAGGTCTTATTACCTGAGGTCTTATTACCTGAGGTCTTATTACCTGAGGTCTTATTACCTGAGGTCTTATTCCCTGAGGTCTTATTCCCTGAGGTCTTATTCCCTGAGGTCTTATTACCTGAGGTCTTATTCCCTGAGGTCTTATTACCTGAGGTCTTATTCCCTGAGGTCTGATACCCTGAGGTCTGATACCCTGAGGTCTGATACCCTGAGGTCTTATTACCTGAGGTCTTATTACCTGAGGTCTTTAGTCTTTCTGTCCTGGCTATTGAGTTTGTGCGTCGCGAGGTCTTCAGATCTTGAGTCTATCGTTTAGTTTTGAAGCCAGCCCAACTGAACCTATGTTATGTTGGACTCCTCTAAGTATTGAAGTTTGGCTATGTTTCTACGTTAATGGGTTTAGTATGAGTGGACGAATTCCTGTGATTTACAGAACTTCCACTCGTATTTCTTGGTATTCGACGTAGAATGAAAGCGAACATGTCATCTCTGACGTTTCTATTGAATGAATTCCAAAAAAATTTATGAGATGAGATTGTGTAAGAAGTATGATAACTTTGAAAGTTGTATTGCAATGAAACTTTAAAATAAAACTCATGTACAGCTCATTTGCCCCACGCTCACGGAGGTATGGTACGTGATGTGTGTACGTAAATAGATGGAGGTCGTCTCGTGATAACGCATGCGCTATGGTCTCGTGCAGCGAGGCTGCGTAACAAGATCTAAATGAAGGTTGCATCTCTCTGTTCAACGACCGCAATATACTTCTCGCGCTCAATTTTGTGGAATTTCTGATTGTTTATTGCAGCCCTGCATGTTGCTATTCACATGCCGGTCATGAGTTGGGACACGGGACACGAGCTGTGCCCTCGTCAGGCCAGCTCGTGTTGGTGGCGCCGGGCCTAAATTGTCGGCGTCCAGACCTCTTTAAAGGCAGTGCCACGCTATCTCTTAAATTTGTACCTCTAGCTCTGCCGTAAAATCTTCTGACCAATTGCGTGCTCTACGCATGACGTTGTACCTTTGTGACCAAAACAAATAGTGACCGTGAACCTTAGTTTTGTCTTACGTTTTCAGTGTGACGTAAGAATGGCATGTCACGTGTACGCTTAACGCGTTTACGTTCATCGAGAGTTAGGAGAGCGTGTGGTGTGTGAAGTGCACATGACACACCGTCATGAATATGCAGTGTCATGGTCACTTACTTGCAGCTGTTTCTGCGCATGCGTTGGCTATTGTATTTAATTTTAGTTGTGCCTCGGAGCCGCACCACGCTACTCAAAGCCCTTGTCTGCGCTTGTGCCATGCAGGCATTTCGTGCGCCGTGCAGGTTCATAATACGGAGTATACATGCCTCAAAATTTGCCTTCACGTTTCAGGTTTTCAAGATTTTGATCGGTGATGCAGTAATTTATTCTTTTTTGAACCTTTTTCCTTGGAGATGTGGCAGAGCTCGCGCGATTTTCTTTGCAAATATCTTCATTGTCATGAGCGTTATTATTTATTGATTTGGAACATTTCCCATTGTAACTTTCAACATTTATGGGTACGCTTTTTACTTGTTCTCGTTACAGAGTCACTGGTTGAGCAATTAGAGTGGTTTTCGGTAATGTCGAATGTTTTATATTTTAGAGATTTTTAATTGATCATAAAATATTTCCACTTCCTTGATAGCCAGTCTTTTCGTAGGACTGGCACCACGACCCTGGTGTCAAGGCCAGCAGGAAAATCCGTTTCTATCATCCGACTCCGCCCAGTGTTTCGTCAGCGTGCGTTGTTGTGACAGGCAATATTAGCTTTCCTCGCCTGGCCTTGTGCATATAAGCGTTCGGTAGGTAGACAGTGACTGTAAAATTTTTACTTTTTGCTCAACCTTAGTCTTTTTAGCACTGAGGGGCATGTTGCCAGTTGTGCGAGTTTACCTAATCGAACTTTTTGCATTAGCGCCTCTCAGAATGCAGAGGGTCGAGACCGAGATCCCATTACGTGCATTTTCATTTACGTGCATTCAGTTGATTGTCGCTACCGAGACCCCATTACGTGCATTTCACTCCGTGTGCATGTGGTCTGCTCATTATTGGAAAGCGCACTCGATTTCATTTGTGGGCGAAGAGGAGAAATTTTGAGCGGATTTGTGTTGCTGTGGATATGAAGTGCACACTAAAATTATCCTCGCTAAAATTTTGCAGTGATAGCGTGACAATGTATTTTTTAAGCTATATATATATATAGTTACAGGTTTTTCTCAAAATCCTAATTCAGATTTATGTGTGTACTATTTTCTCAAATTCACGTCTTTGTTCATGTCTTCATGGAAATCCAGTTTAGCCTCCTTTCAGCAGTAAGTGCCTTAAATTTAATGCCGTGCGGAAGTTTAATCAGTTTATTTTCGGAGCTCGTAGTACGCTCTTTGAAGTGTTGTACTTTAGGAGAAGTGTTGTTCTTTACTGCCAAGAGTATTTTGGTCTACTCTACGCATTAGGACGAGATTCCACATTGATATGAAGCTACTCTGATCTTCGGCCTGTGACCAGGGCTCTGTAGAAGTATTTTTTAGCGTATTATCTAAGATGCATTTTAAAACGATGGTACTTTGATTTCACTTGTTGGGAAAGTCCGGTTTTCTATGGATGAATTACCGCTTTAGCTCGTGGAAAATATTTAATAATCCTTATTTTATTATACTTGAATTCAAAATTCATGATGACTAGATTTCTATCCTGATCTCACCGAGCGAAATTTTCCGTTGTTATTTGCATGAAAACCTTTTACGTGGTAACTTCACCCAAGAGCTCATTAAATTTAGGTGTGCTTCGAACAATTTATGAGTTAGGCGATGGAGTGTGCCTTGAATAAGAAGGATGGTCTCAGCGCATGGGAACATGTGGGTCTTCAGTTCACACCGGATTAAATTGTGATTTGATTGTCTGCGAGGTCTAGCTATGGAGGACATGAATCAAAGGGCCACTTTAGAAGACTTTAAGAGCTTCATCGCAAAGCACTTTAGTAGAGAATTGGACGTACTCGTTTATGAGCTCCGCAACCGAGAGCTTTTATTTGAAGCTTGAATGCCTCTTACTTAGTTACAGTTTTCTTTTTGGGAGTAGGCCATATCGACGCTGAGGTTTACGATGCTAAAATAGTTCTTAAGTTCGTTTCTAATTCCCGAAACTTTGCTAGTGAATTCGGTTTGAATTAAACTGCAAACCATTCATTTCACAGCAAAAGACACAAAGGGTATCTGGCGACCTACAAAGCACACGCACCGTTTCTTGAGACGTTATGTTGAAGGCAAGCGCCATCTTCTCAATTACCTGAAGTTGTATTCTCAACATTCATCGACGTGAGCAACTCAAAATGCGGCAGTATTCTGGACCACTCAATGTTTTGTCACGACTTGACGCACGGCGCGAATCTACTGCAGGGAGGAGCTGTCGCTGGGTGTCGTGTCGCTCGGTGGAGTGCTCACCCGTTGCATGCTTGGCAGGACTGCTGCGGTGGTGCTGTGATGGGTGAACTCCTGGTGGGTTGTTGCCTTCACACGCGTGCAAGTGGGGGATGTTTGCGTCGATTCTCAGCTGGTATTGAATTGCTAATTGATGCTTGATTAATGGTTCGCGGTGAATCGGTGATGAAATTTCAGCTTGACGCTCGCCGTAGAGTTGCTGCTGATTCAAATAATAGTAAATGCTAGAGTCTAATTGAAATGACCTAATCATAGTGTATAGATATTAGCACTCTGCTGCTCACCAAATAGAACTATTCAATTCCATTTCTAGATAGCACCTTGTTGTTTACTACATTGGAAAATTCAGTTCCATTTGTGCTATAATACGCTAGACCCTGAATCTCTTTGTCTAAAGGCCAAGCATTGCAACTTTTTAAGGGTGCTCTCTCATCGTCAAGTTCACACACACGTTGTTCTTGTATGGGAGCACCGTGAATATTTTATAAGTCCAACCTCCATAATGCTTCTTCAAAATGGAACTCGTGTTCAGCGACCGGTCTGTTCATGGAAGTTGGAGCTTGGTTCAATGGCTGAGCTGTCAGTAATATTTACTTGCCTTCAATATCTATAGCGCCGACTAAATTCTCGAGGCAGTTAGGCAGGGAGCGAGGGTCTCGAGGCAGTAAGGCAGGGAGCGAGGGTCTCGAGGCAGTAAGGCAGGGAGCGAGAGTATCGAGGCAGTGAGGCAGGGAGCGAGGGTCTCGAGGCAGTAAGACAGGGAGCGAGGGTATCGAGGCAGTAAGGCAGGGAGCGAGGGTCTCGAGGCAGTAAGGCTGGGAGCGAGGGTCTCGAGGCAGTAAGGCAGAGAGGTCGGGACGCAAGAATGTCACGAGCTTTACCCTGAACTTGGTTTGCTCGTCAAGTCTGCCCGTACCCGCCCCAATTTAGCTGGGAAATAAAACTAGATTGAGGCGAAACGCGAAGGGCTGAGTAAAGTGGGGATTCCTGTGCGTAACGGGTCTGTAATGAACGAATTCACATTCGCCGTGTGAAGCGCAGAAGACTTCCTGTTAAGTCAAGGGCTGAGTTATTGGAACACCTACTGACGTTCTTTATACATTTATTTGAGAACTTTCACATTGCTTTGAATCAGAAAATTATTTTCATTTTGGTAATTGTGATTTGGAGCGTCTTTGAATGTAATTTGAAGGCATAATTCTTATCGGTCGGTGACAAAGTGGTTTTGTTTCGAGTTTTAATTTCGTGTCCTTAAATCTATCAACCGTGAAAAGAAATTTCGATTTTATGAAAACAGCTGATATGTCCATCTATTCTATTTTCATGTTTATCTTTGCTTTACTCACGTTCCCGGAAGCTTTCTTTTTGGTGCGCTTGCCATTTGACGCCAGCAATCCATACGATTAGCCTAAGTAATTCATTGATTTTCGCTTCATCACTACGTATTACACCATGCAACCCTTACTTGTAGTCTTGATCCTGAGTTATTTAGGAAACCTTCAACATTACTACCGTTTACATCGTTCATTGTCGTGCTCTCTCCGACTAGCCCTCATCTCCCGGCGTGAGGGAGTAGTACCTCTCGTCCCCCAAGTCTTAAGTTATGACCCTCCATTGAGTCGCTACCCTCGTAACCTTGAGTGCCGCCACCGCCACCTCTACCCTCTTGCTTCTGAACACTCGATCCTCTGAGCGTCACCACAGCAGCGGTGCTTCAAGTGCGCTGCTTCTGACACTCCTCAGAGGCACTCAAGCACTCGCTTTGCACTACATCGTGTGGTCGTGTACTCCCTTCTGGGACTCGTATTCAAAGAAGCGCTCATCGAGTATCTTCCTGCTCTAGGAATACTTTACTTGCTTAAAAATGATAAAACAAATTTTAAATAACACTGGTCTGTTTTTGGGGTGATTGGAATTGGATGTATGGCTTTCAGCTACTGAGAGCTCGAATTGAAAAATGTCACAGCGGGCCTCTTTTTTTAAAGGAGCTGTTATAAGCGAGATGTTGTTAATACACAGGTTTTTTTTCAGTGTTCGCCTTCTTATCAGGTCTTGTCTTCTCGGAGAAGCACATGCCCTCGTTGCGTTAACTGATTATCGTTCATATATGGAATTTTTTAGTGTGCATGAGCAATTAAGCTCAGCCCCATCCTATAGTCGATCATTGATCTTGTCCTAACGTGTTATGTCACTTTAAAGACAACACTGTGGACGCGCTGGGGACGTACGCAACTTTTTCATAGTCTTAACACGCGCGTAGTAGGTTGCGGAGAGAGACTGAACGCTGACGTACTCATTGAAGGGCTGCTCATGTTTCTAAAATGCAATATTATACTTGCATTTTGCATCTAGACGCATGATCGTGTATAATTAATGGCTGTGTAGACCCTGAAACTAAACTATGGTTTGAAATTCGAACAGACGATGCATTCTGTCGTACCTCTTTGCCCTGCAGCCTCTTGTCTTCATTCGGAATGTTGCCACGACACTAATGTATTAAAACTCGGGTCCCGAACCTATTTCTTTTAACTTGTCTTTACCTCATGTGAGGATGGAATTCGCCTCTCTGAAAACTTAAACATATGTATTAAATATTGAATACATATGTATTAAATACATATATATTAAAATAATCTGTTTTAAACATTCTTGGTTGCTCCGGATACTTGTATATTTTCAGAAGGCAGTCGCACTCATTCGTTAGTGTGTCCTATTGGACGACGTTTGTAACAACTTGTTATATATGCGTACTGACAACCGATACAAAAAGTGGAATTTAATCTGAGAAGTAAAGCGATAGCTTGTCTACAACATAACGTAGCGTTATGAGCTATTAAATGCGTTCTATTCTTGCTGAATTGCTATTAAATACCTCGTGTTTGATTATAGGCGTGCTGAGGATGAGTCACGACGTTACCAAAAGCTGGATTAAATTTAGCATTCATAGATACACTTGTGGGAAGTAGATGCCAGAAATATGGCAAATGGCTCACTTTCCAGTGGCATGAGGATCGTAGTCTTATTCGGTGAGGAAAAGCATAAAAAAATATAATTTACACTGGTACCGCAAATACAAATGTGGGTATACCGCACAGCAAACGCGCACTGATGATTTTCACGGAATGGACTGCAGAGCGACTGCAGCAGCGTACGAGTGCGTGCCCTGTGTAGCCTACGAGATGTAATGCTTACTTCATACTGGCGGCTCCGTGTTGGCCGCGTTACGACACCTGACGTCAGTGCAATGAGTCGGTGAAAGATCTCAGTGTTATGTGAGTGACAGCTGGAGTATCTCTAGATGGCTGGTCCTGTCACTGGTGGGGTTGCTGCTGTCACTGCTGGTGTTGCTGCTGTCACTGGTGATGGTGATGCTGTCACTGGTGATGGTGCTGCTGTCACTGGTGATGGTGCTGCTGTCACTGCTGGTGTTGCTGCTGTCACTGGTGGTGCTGCTGTCACTGGTGGTGATGCAGTCACTGGTGGTAATGCTGTCACTGGTGATGGTGCTGCTGTCACTGGTGTTGCTGCTGTCACAAGAAGTTCAATGTCACCAGTTCCGACACCTGTGCTGTGCCCTCAGTGTTTACTCTTTATATTGAATAACCTACTACGCTTGAAATCTTTTAATTTTGTATTGAGAAACACTCAGGTTCGCTTCATCGATCAATGTGATGCAAATCTTCAGTGAACTTTAAACTTTGCGCTGATACCTTACTTTTTGTGCTCCGTATTTTCAGAGATGTTTTTCTTTATTCTGGACAGCGAATCAGCCCCGAGTTCTGTGGAAATCCAGTCTAGGGAAATCCCCGGGACACACACACACATTGATGTACGTCTTAGATTCCAAAGTCATACCTGCGTCACAATTTTCTTTCAGAAATTGTTATTTTTTACCAAACCTCTTACGCTGTGACGTGCAGTACAAAGCTTATGAGCAAATCGATCGTTGCAAACGCTGTTATCAGGTAATACTTGCATGGAGGGAACAGGCCCTCTTGGGAGCATATTTCTAAGCTTGCCTCCCTACCTCGCTTCAAATTTCTTAGTTTTCTTTCTAACCCTACTTTATATTCCTCTATTTTCGTCTCTACCTTTTCTTATATCTTACCTTCCCTCCCCACCCTGCGTTACATTTCTTACCTTACCTCCCCACCCTGCGTTACATTTTTCACCCTCCCTCCCTCGTTTCACATTTCTCACCCTCCCTCCCCCGTTTCACAGTTCTCACCCTCCCTCCCCCGTTTCACATTTCTCACCCTCCCTCCCCCGTTTGCACTCCGAGTGCCGGCGCCCGACGCAGCCTCCTGACGCAGGCGCTGAGAGCTTCGGACAGCCAGCGAGTCACGCCCTCAGCTGAGGGGACACTTTGTGCTCGCGTTATTGATTCTTCCTCGTGTTATTTCCTTGACAGCGAGGGTTCATTAAATGACGGCGCTGCTTCAATATTTGATGGTGGCTGGGACTCCCCAACTGAATCGCGCTCTGCGTCACCTTGAATATTGGCTACTGGGTTTAATTGTGCCCTATTTTTGTGGGCGCCTTGTATTGTGGCAGAATGTGGTCTGATGCCCAGTGCTCCAGTCTTTTATTGAACTGACCAAGGATGGAAGGCCTTCGGTGACCAAGGATTAGATACCAATCATTTCTGTGGAAAACTTGTTAAAATAAACTTTTCAATTAAGCCATCATTTTTTTCTTCTTTCAGTTTCATTACATATATTGTACATTGGTTATGTGTTAGGGCAGGCAGTAGCCATGCATGATCGTATGAGTTCAGAGAGGGTTGACGTAAGTTAAAGAGATTGAATGTCATTGTAATCAAAAAAGATCAAGATCAAATTGCAACAGTACAGTTGTATTAAAACTGTAATTGTTATTAGTGTGGTAATTACTGGGTTCTTTTTTACAATATATATATACTTGTCCGTATAATGTAAAAAGAATTTCATGGTGCGAGGTTGATGCTGTTTCCTCCCTTTCGTTCCTCTCGTGACCACTGCTTTGGGTTGCTGCTCAGCTGCTTTTGGAAGTTGGGAGGCAGTTGCCAGTGTTAGATTTGAAAAAATAACTGCTGCTTTTGGACGCTGATAAATTTGCGTCTTATCGTACACATGAGAAGTATCAACTATTTGAATCTTGCGAAAAGTATTGGCGTTTAGTTTTCATCTCTTGTAAGTGTTGCCATGCGCTGTTCTCTCTCGTGTGAGAGAAAGTGAAGTTATGTGCGTTTGTGCATCACGTACTTTTATGTTTCGTTATCAGTGTTTCATAAACCATAAACTAGGTCGTATATGTTATAACTTTTATGCTCTCACGCATCTTCACGCCTTCCCTTCGAAGGTTTTACCTACTTGCACTTAGACTGTTTACACATATTTGGACTCCCCAGTCGCTGCTTAGTTTCGTTACATTACTCACCAATTATGTGTGCAAGTTGTGGGTCGCATTCCTCACACGAATACTGCGAAAGCTGCTCCCTGTAATTTGAGCATGACTCGTAATAGCTAAACTGAGGGATTATCATTTCGACTTCTCCCGTGCCATGAATAGGTAGTGGCTGTAGTTTACCTCATTGCTTTTCGCTTCAAGTGGAAAGCCTGCTATTGTGACTTCTGTTGCATTGTTTTTGCTGCGCTTCCAATTCTCCTTTGTGAAATTTTTGTATATTTCTATCGCCATGCTGTTTCATTGAACAAAAGGTGGAAGGTCACATTGTAAAATGTTTTACTAACTGAATGTGACAGTTTAATATTATTTATTGTGACTATAATATTAATCTCATGACAGTATAATATTATAGAAGGTCCTTAAATATTCTGTGGCGAATGTATTTACCCTCGTTAATGCTTCACACATGCTTGGCATTCTTCAGAGGTCTCTCTCCCGTGACTCACTGCTGCAACAGCAACACTTGTTGAAGGAGTCTAGCTACTTACTGCTCAGAAGCGTGGTGTAAATTTAGGGTCCGTAACTTGACATATTTCAGTGCTTGGCTGTTGTACGAGTATTTTTAATTTAAAAACCTGGTACATATATCTAGGATCGTTCGTGTGTGTTCTATTTGCTCTATTTTGTTTGCTTTTTGAAGACCCTCAGATGTTATGAATGTTCCATTTATGTAACCCAAAGTAATGTTTGTTATAAAAGTTTCCATTTTTTATCAACAATACATTATGCCTACACGTACGACCCGTGCCTGTCAGGTGTGTCCACGTGTTCTGTTGCGGAAACTTTCCAAATTTGCACGCGTGTTTAATGCAGCGGTGCGGATCCTTAAGCTTATCCTCTGTAATTCTTTGGTGTGCTCACTTCATTGCTGCATGCCTACCTTTTTGTTGACGTTTAGTCCGCTCGAAGTGTGGAAGTTTTTAGGAAAAAGTAACACATATGTAGTAAGTGCCTAGATTTTCCTTGTAAGATTGTGTCAATTTTTGTTAATTGTTGCTCATCGAAATCACTTGATCTGTTTACTCTGAGACAAAGTACTCTTAAAGGAGAGTTTTGGGGCAGTGTACGTGCTCCGTGTGAGAAGTTGTGGTTAGGGTTGCCGTTCATGGAGATTAGCAATACGCAATGTAAGGTAACAGAAGCAACATCCTTGAATCGCAACCCTTGCTCCAGGTTATATGTGGCAAATTTATCATTAGAAAGTAAACAGTGCATATATTTAGTGGTTGTTTTAGTATTCTATAGAGCAGAAGGTTTCTTATATTTGCCGGTGTCACCTTATCATTTCTCCACGATCATCTATATTGGCTAACCCATGATGGACGCCAATAATGAACGGCTAAATACAGCTCATATTGGGGGTTTGGCTTGTGCTTCTAACCAGAGCCATGAGAGTGTTGGGGCCGCTAATGGGTGTGCTCATGTGTGCTACTGTATTCGCTAATGCTGTGACGCTTTGCAGGCAAGACACTCTGCGCCAAGTGCAACAAGAAGTGTTCCGGGGAGGTGCTCCGCGTGCAGGAGAAGTACTTCCACGTCCAGTGCTTCAGCTGCAAAGGTGAGTTTATGTGTGTTCATAACCTCAGCTATTACTTATGGCTACCATGTTCACCATAACCTCCATTACCAATGCTCGCCGTGTTCTATTTATTATGAGCGATAGTTTGATGGCTGGTTAATTATTTCTGCGTCCAGTTCTTTAACTTCGAAAGTGAGTCAATCCCTTCTTGTGTCTTGTATTAGTAGCAGCATTGCATTTTATGGGAGATTTTTTACTCTTTGCCCATTTCACTTGTGATTCACCTATTCAAGTCAGGGAGTAAAGAGTAAGGTGCTGTTGATCTAATCTCAAGTGTTACATTCTTTTGTAAAAACAGGTTTGCTATAAGTGGTATTGTTTGTACATTTTATGTGCGATGAGCTCTCAAATAATAGTGTGGTCATCGGCATCCACTGTTGGCTTACTCACGATGACATGCAGGGTATTTTCTCGCTAGACACATCTGAAGTTCCATTTTATCATTTATCGCTTTATAGTTCTGATGTATAGATATTTCTAGTATTGTCTCGTGAAATTTTAGTATTGCACAATTTAACTTTTCATAGTTCCAAATGCCCTACAGACATCACGCCTGACGTCATGTTTGCCTCGTGTAGTCTGCCAATGATAGTGTGACTAATTCATCTGTGTGACCCGGCCAGGCTGTAACAAGTCCCTGGCACAAGGGGGCTTCTTCACGCGCGCCCCCGACCACTACTGCACCACATGCTACCAGCAGCAGTTCGGCACTCGCTGCCACACCTGCGGGGAGTACGTAGAAGGGGAAGTGGTCTCTGCCCTGGGGAAGACCTACCATCAGTCATGCTTCACTTGCGACCGGTGCAGGCAGCCTTTCCCCTCAGGGGAACGCGTCACTTACACTGGCAAAGAGTGCCTCTGTCTCCGCTGCTTCCAAATCCCCGTCAGGGACACTCAGAGTCCCGCTCCTTCTCCGTCACACCCCGGACCTCGTGAGTCTGAAATGGTGCACTTTTCCATGAGCACTGCATCTAGTCGCTGATTTTGCAACATAAAGGAACGTGTCGACTGTTCATTTTGTTCGAATTTTGTTATCCCAGACGATTGTCGAGCGTAGCGTGGATTTTTTGCGCTTTTTTGCGATGGCCAAATTCACATGATTTTCCAAAGAGGTTTGACAACTCTGCCAATCCTACCAACGCTTAAAGGTAACTAAACATTTTTGAACAGTAGGCTGATTTCTTAAATTACGAGTACCTGTCATTTTCAGCGAGGTTAATTGTAAAGACTTGTTCCGGGTTCTGTTTAATATCTAGTTGGCCTAGCGTTTCTCTTCCATTTTCACGGCATAGACACGTGTCATTATGACAAGCTTACTTGAATGCAAAATGATAGCATTTCTGTCCCCTTCATTTTCAGATTTTTGATCAGTGATCCTCATTAGTTGACGGGGGCCTTTTATGGTCAGAGTCCCAGTGTATGATAATTAATGAAGAGAATCTTCCTATCCTGTATCAAATGCCTCCCTTATTCAGGAGTACTTCCTTTTTCTCATTGCGTAGCGCAACTGCCTACCTTGCGCATTTTTCGTAATGAATAAATATTTTTGGAACGATCGAGTATCATAAGATGTGAGGGTCACTACACTTTGAACATCCATTTTCCGAACTACATGTTTTGCGCTGTTGGCAAAGTTGTCCCTATTGACTTAAATCAATAGATTTGTGAAGAAGGAGAATTTAGGGTTGAAATTGCATGTACTAGACAGTGCATTTTAAGATTGAAGGCTGCTCTGACAACTGAGAATTGTAACTATAAATGAGTATTACCAGATGATTCCGTTGTAATTGGGAGTGGCTTCAATATATGAGAATCAATTCAAGAACTACTGGTTCTATTGAGAGCTTTTGGGATGTATTTTTTATTACCTTGATCATACTTTATAGCTTTGTTCATTCCCCTAAAATAAGTAATGCCTCTTGAACTGCGGTTTGTTGTGAGTTTTGATAATTAAGAAATTACAGAATGGGGAAATTTTCAATTCACTAATTTGCTTTGAAATTGAAGTAGATTATGGGGTGGTGCACTTCCTGCAGAATGGTGAAATTTTCAATTCACCAATTCTCTTCGAAACTAAAGTAGATTATGGGGTGGCGCACTTCCTGAAAATTAATCACTTGGAGCGGAGACCGTGCAGAGTTTGCTAGAATTGAACGCAATGATGCGGGTTAGACTCTGCTTGGCTGAGCGAAGGCGCTGAGAAACCTCCTTTACTTTAAGTAAAGGATTTGAGCGTTTTCTACTCTCCTCACAGAGGAAGAAAGTGTCCTGTTCATTGATTTCAAATACTCTCCTAAGGTCGCCTGTGTGAGCAAGGCTTGGGGTTCTACACTCTTTTATGTTGGGCCTGTTTTGTTGGCAATCCCCTGTAGGGATACAACTATTGTATCTATGAGAATTAGCATTCCCAGAGGGAAAGTGTGGGGTCCCAAGCTGAGAGTTAGGTTTGTTTTTGCTGAAATAAAATTCTGTTTTGTTTTGTTTGGGACCATCATTAATCGGTTCGCTGCTGTCCGGCTTTTCAGCGCCTCTAACTTTCTTTTTCAACTTTTATCCTGCACACCTTGTACGTAGATTCTGCGTTCCCTCAACGCCATCCTAAACGGTGCTTTCATCCTTCATCTCTTCAAAATACCTTTGTTCCGATTAGGGAGGTTTAGAATAACAATCTAATCTGTTTCCTTAGCAATTATTGTGCATTAGAACTACGCTGCACGTTTCCTGCGCTTTTGGGTCGCCTGTACCGAGTTAATGAGCGCAATTCTTATTAGCTAGAGGAAATATGCTCAGCGTGGCCAGTTCCTAATGGTGCCACCGCCCGCAGGGTGCGCGGGATGCTCGGAGGAGCTGTCAGAGGGCCAGGCGCTTATAGCCCTAGACCGCCAGTGGCACATCTGGTGCTTCAAGTGCACCGCGTGCGGTACCTTGCTGCACGGCGAGTACATGGGCAAGTGAGTACAACATGAGGCATCGTGCGCGGTTTTCGTGGACAGCCGTGGTCACCGAGGTCGAGTGGTTTAGAGCAAGCGCCCTTCACGGGAAGGGTCGGCAGTTCGAATCCCGGCAGTGCTGCCCGGTGATTCTCCCCCGTTTGGACAAGGGAGAGCTCAGCCATAATTTCCCACTTTACCCAGGTGTCGAAAATGGGACCGGGGGTGGGGGGTGACCTTCATTGCGTCCTGATGTTAGTTATAAGGCATTTGAAAAACCAATGGACAAGATGATATGTATCAGGCTTGGTTGGAATAAAATATCTTCTCTTTTCATTTCATGTTGCCACTCGTCTACTTTATGATTGGTCATCTTCTGATTCATGGGCGAAACATTCGTTCCTGTTGTCGAATGTCAGCGATTTGAAATTTGAGGATGGATCATGCATTTAATTTAATTTTCGTCGTAAAATTTGGTTGGGTTTAATTATCATCCATTTCCGGTCGACGTAGCTACATTGGTACAGCGATATTAGATCTATGGTTATCCAAGCGTTATTGTTGCGCGGTGAATTGATTGAGCCAACGTCATCTGCAGAGTTCAAAGGCTTGTGCAGCATTTTGTTTATTTTATGTGAAGTTACCATCTTACTTCGACAATTGCATAGAGCATACTTAGGTTATGAAGGGAATCTGTGACGGTGCATGTGTGTGAAATGGTTTCGAGTGAGGAGGCGCTAAGCAGTCAGCAGACCAGCGTGCCGATGGCTATATGAATTCTCCAGTGCGGTTAGGTATCATATATCATGACTCACTGAATTGTTTAAGTTTATTCTGTTGCTATAATAGCAGCCCTAACGCTGAGCTGTGTTTCTATATAAGCTCTGGGCAGGTGTTGGGAAAATTTAATTTAGTGATCAAATTATGAGATCGTGAGCGATAGAATTGCCCCACTTCCATCGCGTAAAGCTGAATACCATCCATCCAATGACCAGGTCGTGCCTCTTTTAGTATAGCGTAAGAACAGAATATTTGCCTAAGTGTGTTGAGTGCCACATCTTTAGTTACGTTGGATTCGCCTTTTCCGGGTTAAAAAGGAATAAGGCAAAAATACAAAATTGTCCTCTGGATAGTTCAAAAACAGCCATGCTGCATTCAAAATTATCATATTAATGTATCTGTCTAGGTGGGTCTCACTCTTTTGTATCAGTAATTTCCATAAAAGTTTGCCATTTGGGTTGAAAACGACAAAATGGGCTTTTGTTACCTGTGCAACAGCTTGTTCCTATGCATGAATAATCAACAGAGCTAGCTTCCCTGCTGCCATTGTTTGTGTGACTCCGTGCTGCGTCGAGGCCAGGAGCTGCATTTTCTATTAGACAGTATGAGGGCGTGCTTGGATGTGCCTTGATTATTTTTCAATATAAACGAGCCTCTGTTGCTGACTCGATCCACGAATGCTCATTTTGTCGCTGTCCTGCGTTAATAACAATTCATTCCCACCTATTTCTCTCTTACAATATTACACTGTGAAAGTAAGAATTCTCTTTCAAATGTGTAAAAAATTGACTTTTGTTTTGCCTCCTTTAAAACCCTGTTTATAAATGTCTTTGAACGGATAGAGGAACATCATTACAATAATCCTCAGTCTTGCTACTGACTATGTGTTACGTTGCAGCAAGGAAAACCTGCAGCGCGGGAGAAAATGCCTTGTTGAGTAGTATCATACATACCTCTGCGGCCCAAATATTGCGGCAGAGACTGGCTGAGAGATGTGCGAAATAGTGTCCGGTGAGCATGACAGATCACTTCATGATGGTCTCTGTATTGCCGCAGAGACGGACAGCCGTACTGCGAGAAGGACTACCAGTCGCAGTTCGGAGTGCGGTGCGTGTACTGCAGCAGGTTCATCAGCGGCAAGGTGCTGCAGGCCGGTGACAACCACCACTTCCATCCCACCTGCGCCCGCTGCACCAAGTGTGGCGACCCATTTGGTGATGGCGAGGAGATGTACCTCCAAGGTCAGTGTTAGGTGTCCACTTGCTGAAATACGTTCATTGAAAATACGGAATGTTCGGAATAAAGTGCTGTTCATTGCACTGTAAGAAGTGAGGTCTCTAGAAATGAACTAGCACTCTTTATTCCGTTAAATAGAGCTTCTTATTTCAGAAGAAGGGTGGAATGATACAGTCGACTGTAATTAGTTTTATTTATTATTTATTTTATAATCGGGCCGAGTATATATGTGCAACTGGCGATGTTTTTATGTTTTCAGCTAATGATTGCAGTTTTGGTAAAATATTGTGAGTTACCTCGCTTATACGAGTATTCATCATATTAACTGTTACGTTCGCCTGCGTACACTGATGGAAAAATATGTGACTTATCATTATTTTATATTTATTTACGCGCCGCCCTGCTGCAAAACGTGAGTGGGCAAAGACCGCGTATTTCACACAGCTAACATTGAAGTCATGACTTCAAGTAAGACGAAAGAAATTTAAGAGTAGTTTTTGAGTTGTAAACCATGGTGTTTACCCATTGCGTAGCCATACAATGGCTCGACACGCTCTTAGCGTTAAAGTGTGGTCACTAAATCAACTAGAAGATCACAGTGCCTTGTGAGAATCCTGCAAGCAAACTATCCAACATGAGTTCTTGCTAGTCTTGTGTAGGTCATGCCTCTTACAACCGTGTGTCCGTGGCTGCAGGTACGGCCATCTGGCACCCGCGCTGTGGCCCTGGTCCAACCGAAAGTGGTACGGTCATCAACGGTCACGCTGCGGACAGCCACGAGGCGCAGACCAACGGCCACGCTAACGGCCACAAACCTCAAGAGAAGGACTTGGACGGCGTCAGCAGCACCGCTTCAGAGACTCAGGTACGTGACCTACTTTTGTGGAACTCGTTCGGCTTTTGTTTTCTTGTTGTTGTTGGACTTTTTGTGTTCGGAATGGCAGAAAAATAGTTTGGATCTTTGAGTGTTAACGTAGTTTAGCTCACTTTACAAACCTATTTCTCCTTGATCCTCCCTTGAGTGATAGATGAGTACTACCATAGGAATATGTCATACCTTGAGATTTTAGGTCAATGGTGACGTGTGATTAAAGAATGTAGCCATTTTTCTTGTTCATAGTCTTCGGCAGCGTCTGGAAATGACTGTCTCCGAGAATTATTTCAAGTTGAGAAAATGTAGCATTGCATTATATTAGGGATGATTTGCTTTATTGGTAGTGAATTTAATTGTTGTTGCAATAATTAATACAACAACGACGTTACAATATTTATATGAGACAGGAAGCATTGTTCCTTATTAGATAATTAACGCTGCTTTAACTTCAACTCAGCTGTTGCATATCATAAAGTGTTGGCTGTATTTACAGTATGCAATAACTGTCGGAATTTGACGAATTGATGCAATATCCATTACGAACGGGCAGAAATTGAGGGCAAAGAATTTGCTGCCAGCATAAATTACCCATTGTCTTTCAGCAGATGCATGTTTAAATAAACAAAGTTTTCAGCAGCTTTAGGTTCAAGATATATAGTTTTAGTTTAGGTTAAATTTATGATCTGAATTTTCAACAAAAGCATGAAATATCCAATAGAATCTGAAAAAATATCCGATTTTCGGTCCAGTTGCTCGAAGCTGTGGAATCTTCAGGCAGATGGCGACGGGTACGAAATGTTTCTCGTTAAGTATTCACGCTTCTGCTCAATAGAAATAGCAGGTCAACTGCTTCTTATCATACATAGACGTCGCTCTCTTCAAAGAAACCAAAAGCTCTTTCTCTTGTGCTATTGTGGTGAAGCGTGGTTTCTTCATTACAGATTAAAAATATTTCTATTTTCTATCCGGACCCAAGGTGTTGATGCCAAAAATACTAATCAATCAATCTATGAGTGGTCGAAGGAAACTGTAAGTTCTATAATGTGAAGTTGCGCGATATTCACTAGAAATGTTGAGATGACATTGAGCATCGATATTACGCACTTGTTGGTAACCACACACTTACAGGGAGCAACTGTGAACTAAAAGCAACACAGGAGAGTCGGGGATCAGTGTCAGCCGTATGTGGCTGATTTTGATTGAAGTTTAGCATTGATCTATCGAGCTCCAGAGCACTGTTACGTGGAGATCATGCTTTGGTTCTCTCTGAGGGAAGACTATCTAATCCTTAATTGATCCCAATGATTGCAATTCCATATTCCGAATTCTTCATTTAGAAGAGCATACCGTCTATAATCTGAAGCGTTGAGAGCAGTTGACTTCGCTATTGACGAGCACTTGCAGATTTGTGCCTCTAAAAAGTGTGCTACTTAGCTAAACTTGCCACTAATGATGTCAATAGAAGTTTTCTGCCATTATAGCCATTGATATTTGTTATCTTGAGTCGTAGTCGACTCCCACGTTTGGCAATGTAGCTAATTGCTTCAATCTAGCCAGCCACTAGCTAGCAAATATTGTTTGCGGGTGTTCACTGCATCAGCTTCACAGTTTTCACCAAAAAATCATTAACTACAAAAGTTTTTTTTTTCACTTAGAAAATAGAAATTACTAAAATTTTCTTAACGTTCACCATGTATGATGACAATATTTCTCGGCAGCTCTTGAATATTTCTTTAGTCAGGTAACCCTTTTGGGACATTATTAACGTTTTGAAGCGTGCACTAGCCTTGTTTTTTGTAATTTTGAGGGAATGATTTCAGGTATGTTGTAGGGTCGCTAGTCTGTTCGATAACTTTACGGTCCGCCCTGAAGTTCTTGTTGCTTTTTAAAATTTTTCTTTTTTCATGCACGAGTTTAAAATCTCGTGCTATGGTCTTTAGCGTTTTGCTTTACAAGCTATTGTTTTAGTTGAGCTAAACTTCACTTAGATTTTATCTTAAATTTTTAGATGATGTTCATCAGTTCATTATTCCCATGAATTTCAATTTCTTGCATTTTCATTTGTGAGGGTATGGTATGAGGCACAGAGGAATAAAACTAATCAAAACAACTTTTGAGTTATGAAGATAGTACTTTTTGTTTTTTGTTTTGATTATGAAGATAGTTTTGTTCAGTCAGAACCAAATCTATGATACAGTCATTTCTTTGGATTAAATTACCAAACCAACAGTGGTAAAAACGGGAGATTTTATTTGCGTTTCAGTTGCATTGGATATTTAAAGTACTACACTAAATGAGACTACGAGCTCGAATTATGCCGCATTGCACTATAGTACCACAACATCGTATAGTATTTATCTATTGTTTTTGTTTTGGTTTGTAATATTACGTGAATGCATCGTATAATTTATTTTACATTCTTTCGTACTCAGCATTGCATAAGATTTTAAGTTCATAATCTGCCTTACTTCGAATGCATCGTCCTAATCTTGACGTTTCTCGTTTTTGTATTATCTTTTGTAGGCTGCAAGATTATTTCATTTTTTGTGCATCACCTCAATTGAAAAAAACGAGTGCCCTCGCATCAAAGTGTGGATTTAAATGAATTCTTAGTGTGTTTTAATGCCTAATGCTGGATATAAAGCGTGTGAATCGCAATCCACATTTCACTACTAGTTTGATTGCCTTGACAAGATTACGAGCCAATAGCTAGTTTTTGTTGCTATGACCACTATTTTCACTTTGGTTTTCGTAGCACCAAATGCTTGCTTGCTGTTAGTCGTATTGTCTTTATTTTTTAATTTTGACTTATTAATTATAGTGTCGCACACATCTTCATTTCCTGCTAACTTTTCCTTCCATCTTCGTGCTTTTCTCTCTTCCATCGTTCGCTGTGCATTCCAAAATATACCTCTGCTTGCTCTTGATGTTCTATCATTCTTTCTTATTTTTCGTCTACGTACGCACTAATATGCTATCGGCTTTCTATGGATCTGCGTGCGACTTGCACTTCTTGATGCTTCTCCCTCTTTGTTCTTTTTCTGACTTTGTTCTTTCGTCTCTCTATCTTCTACTTCCTTCTCCATTTCTCTTTCATTTCCTGCAACTTCTTTCTTAATTTTCTTTACTTTCCTTCTGTGTGTTTATCATCACTTTTTTTATCTTCCAATGTTTTCTTTATCTTTTCCATTCCCTGTATCTCTTCTACTTTTTTTATCTTCCAACATTTTCATCTTCTATTTCCTTCTCCCATCCTCCGTTTCCTTCCTCATCCTCCATTTTCTTCCTCTTTTTTCATTTTCTTTTCTTCCTCCATTTTTTTCTCTTCCTCCATTTTTCTATTTTTTAATTTTCCCATTTTTTCATTTTCCTCCATTTTCTTTATCTTTTTCCACCATGTTCTTTTTCCTCTTCTTTTTCCATCTTTGTCTCGTTATTGATTTTCTTCCTCTTCAATTTTCTTCCTCTTCAATTTTCTTCCTCTGCCTCTTTTTTTTCTCTTCCTCTCTCTTCTCTTCTTTTTCATCCTCTATCTTCTCTTCTTTTTCATCCTCTACCTTCTCTTCTTTTTCATCCTCTACCTTCTCTTCTTTTTCATCCTCTACCTTCTCTTCTTTTTCATCCTCTATCTTCACTTCTTTTTCATCCTCTATCTTCTCTTCTTTTTCATCCTCTATCTTCTCTTCTTTTTCATCCTCTATCTTCTCTTCTTTTTCATCCTCTATCTTCTCTTCTTTTTCATCCTCTATCTTCTCTTCTTTTTCATCCTCTATCTTCTCTTCTTTTTCATGCTCTATCTTCTCTTCTTTTTCATCCTCTATCTTCTCTTCTTTTTCATCCTCTATTTTTCTTGTTTGCCTTTACCTGCGTTGCTCGCTGTGCCCCTCCCCCCCATCACCCCACCTCGCGCCACAGTTCCAGAGCAGCGGGAGCGTGTGCGGCAGCCTGAACGGCTCACGCGGCAGCTGGCAGCCCTCCGACCTGCACCGCAGATACGGGGTACGTTCGGCCCTTGGAAGGCACACCAGGTGCCTCCATCTCAGGGGCGCCTCAGTAACGCAGACTGCAGAAATTCAGTTCACTTTATCTATTCATAGGAAGCCTCGTTAGTGCAACTACAGGGAATGCGTAGGACTGCGTACTTCGTCTGTTAATAACCAAGCCTGCTGTTGCGGTGATGTGAATAGGCATTGTTTGATACAAGCATAAGGGAAAGCATGGCGGCATCTTTAGCAGTTACCTGTCAACACGCAAGAATTGAATTTCCTCGTTCTTATTCGCGGGATTTATTTTTCCTCTGTGACATGTGAAATAACGCTGTCTCATCTTTCAGCTAAGCTTAGTTTGGTCTCGTTCGCACGTCCGGCGGTTCCCATTTTCAAAAGTTATTCGGACCGTATAGTGTGAGCGTGCTGCTTCTCTCGCGTTAATATCTTGCGTTCGAGTGCATTTTTGATGTGCCTCTCTAGTTGAAGAAAGTTGATGCGTCTTCGATACAGGAATATCTAGGTCAGTAGAGAGCAGCTGTTGAGCAACAAGCGAAATGCACTTCCCAGAGAACGGCGGTAAAGTTTCAAGATCCTCTTCTCCAGCGTGATCGTCACAGGATGTTAACATTTCCTTATTGTAATTTCAATTGCATTTCCTTGGTGCTTTCTTCTTCAACTCCAAACCACATTCCTTACCACACGTTAAAATAATTAGTTTTAGTGTTTTTTCTTTTATTAGTTTTGCATTCACATGCAATAAGAGTGTTTTGCCTTTAATTGTTGCCTTGTATTTTCCACGTTTTGCTGATAGAGGACCTGTATTACTAGAAAATTCTCCGCGCTTGGTTTGCTTGCAGCTTGTTTTTACTTTCAGTTAATTTTTTGTTCAGCTTATTTAATGGATTATGAAGCATGGTATAATTTTTTTAGAAGTGGTATGGTTTAGAATGAAATTTTAAAGTTTGAATGATGGTTAACGCAAGCACTATTATATGAAGTTTTAGAAACATGAGTGGTTTCTGTTCACTAAATGGTTCCTTCATCGTTGCGTACCGATCCTGTGCTGCACGGTACAAAGTACAGTGTTGCTACTTGTGTCAATAATGGCTGAGTATTCTATCAAGCACGTCTGATAATGTTTAAATATAGCCCCTTCTAATTGCTAGTGTGAGGTTGCTTGCAAGTTCTAGACTTGAAATTACTAGTTTATGGAAAGGGATATGTCAGTTGTGTGGTGAGAAAGTTAACGGCGCAGGGGTTAGTTAAAATCTCATTTTTTGTATCTCGTTTCATCAGAAAGCGGCCTGTGCTTGACTGAGTTCAATTTTACTTCGCTGGAGGCCTCAAGTAATGCTGTACTCAACGTACACATACTAGGCGCAATGTTCAGCTTTCACTAAATAACGTGACTTGTAGCATCGCTCCTTTAGTGTTTGCGGTCGTAGCTTTGGTTACAAATAGCGTTAAAATATTTTTTGAGGAAATCTTAGTTTACACAGTGATAGGAATTTAAACGATCAGGATGTTCATTTGTAGTAAAGTTCATGTATAGGATAAAAATAGTTGTCAATAAAATGGTGTTAATACTTCAAGGTTTGGCTACAATTATCTTCCTACAGATGTTTTGTGTACATTCTTTATGATGGAATTACAGTGGTGAAAGATTGCACTGAGTTTATTCCCAACAGTTCACAGTTTAAAAACTTAAGCTTTATAGCCGCCGGTTGAATCTGTTGATCGATATTTTTAAGAGCGTAGCCTAATGTATTTCTTTCTTTACTCATCCTCTTTTGGGCTTATGGTAGTCTAATATTTTTTTTCTGACAGAGTACGTTATCGTTACTCATCTTTTGCTCCTCGTATATCACGAGAACACATCTAGGTTTTGGGCTGTCAATTCATTGACTCACGTGTCTTGGCTTACTTAACACTGGAGCTTCATAAACTGATCAACTATCTACTCTTAAAAGCATCAATTGAGTGTGATTTTAATAAAAACTAATTATCCTTATCGGTTATTGTATTGACTCACCGACAAACTCTCTCCCTCTTTGACACTTGCCTTTACATTCTCTCATCGTTTTTTCACTTCACATTTGTTAAGAGGTCAGTGATTCATCACCACTAATGACCCGTTTCTTTTGCGACACCGCGACGCTCGAGAAGCGAATGCACCGTAACTAACACACCCTGCCATGCGCAGTACTCGGGTCAATACCGCACCTGTTCTCCGGGCCTCATCCTGCGGGAGTACAACAAGAGCAGCCGCAGCAGTCCAGTCGATATCTCGCGCATCTACACCTACTCCTACCTCGCTGCTGAGCCCGCACAGGGCTACCTCAAAAAACCCATCGATCCTTACGACAGGCCGCCCAAGAGCCCCCACTTCCACAGACCTCCTGGTTAGTGCTGTTTGTCAGAAGGTCACACAAAAACTAATCTTGGTGTCAGGCATCTGTGAAAAGTAATTATTTGTTTCTGTGAGTTTTGTGTTGTAATCTCTTGATTATTTTTTGTCACCTCGGTAATTTGTTTCTGTATGTTCTGTGTTGTAATCTCTTGACCATTTTTTGTGTCACTTCGGTACTATAAGCCTACCGTCGATTGTCCTGAACCCTCGTTGTGAGCTCCGTAAACTTGCCCATTAAAGTCTTTGTGCTTTGATAGTTTTGTGTTCGCTTAGAGTAAACTTGGAAGTGCGTGTTCATTGGAAAACTCGATCCAGTCTGGCAAATACTTTTCAATGCTGCTCCATGATAAAGCTGTTAAAAATCTATTGTGGGAGGTGAGATTTTGGGGGATCTGAGCCTCCTTTCGAGACCTTTGTCCTACAATGAAGGAAGAAGTTTTTTATCGTTTTAGCGTTTATATTTTCGAGCATTAATCTCCCTTTTGAAAATATTTTAGTTTATTTTCAACGTTGAAGACAAAAAGTTGTTACGAATTACGTTTATATTTTCCCAGGCGGTTGTTAGTTTTTCATGATGTAAGGTTGTAGCATGACCGTAAGGTCGCAGCCATGAGCTTATGATTGAAATTATGGTTCGGTAGATCTTGCCTCTTCTTTGTCTTATTGCTTTATTCCTTCATTAAAGGAACTAAAATTCTACGCAACTAGCCTCTTACGCCAGAGTCTCTGAATCATCTGTTCTTTTTCTGAGATTTCTGTTCCATTGAGATGCTCCTAGATATTTTTCGATTTTTAACTTGAATAACTTATTTATCTTTGCTTCAACTTCAACTTTGCTTCGTCATCGGCTATTACCTTCAACCGATTATTATTAAAATAGCATTGAAAATATAGTGATCACTTAGTTTCCTTCCTCGTTATTATTTATCATGTGATTTAACTGCCGGAAGCGAGTCCAATAAAGAGTCGGGTGTGCAGGGGGCGACACTGGCCGGAGTCGCGCCCCACTGGGCAAGGCCCCGAGCAGGACCGGGATGCGGGTGCTCGTCAACCAGATCCAGTCGGAGACGCCCCGCCCTAAAAGCCCTCACATGAACAACGAGGAACCCATCACACTTGCCCACTTCCCGGGCGGCCAGAAGCCCAAGCAAAATCAGCCGAGCAGGATAGAGCGCGAGGACTTCCCTGCTCCGCCCTACCCCTACACAGACCCTGGTAAGACGAGACTTGGTGCTCGAGTGGAGCGTGGGCAGAGCAGTGAACTGGCTCTTTAAAACATAGTCTGCTTGCATATGGGCACTTCTCATCCACAGCGTTCCGCTGACACTGATGAGCTTTCGTCCGTCGAGTGATTTGTGATGTTGTTGAATTCATTGGGATAAACTGCGGAGCTGAAAGTAGTGATGGCTTGCCAGTGTAACACTTTTTCTCTCAGCCACTCAGAAATCAGGTTGTAATAGAAATTCTGTCCATTTTTTAATTTGAAATAAAGTGAAAATCCTGTCAAAAACATGTTTATTTAGCCTTCAACATAGTCACCATTTTTATTAATTACATCTTCCCATCTTGCCATAAGCTTTCTGATTCCTTTATAGAATGTAGCCAGTTTGAACTCAAAAAAAGAAACTAGTTTCATTTCAACCTCTTCTCTTGAAGTAAGCCTTTGTCCCATTAAATGATTCTGTAAGCTCCTGAAAAGATGAAAATCGGTTAGAGCAAGATTGGGAGAATATGGTGGGTGATGCATGACTTCCCAGCCAAATTCTTCAATGAGATTTTTGGTTGCTCTTGAAGTGTGGGGTCTGGCTAGTTTCATGAAGCTAGTTTCATGGTGCAGAATCACTCCTTTTCAGTTGATCAAAAAAGGCCGTTTTTCCTGTAAAACTGCTTTTAAACGAGTTAGCTGCTGACAGTAAACTTCAGATGTTATTGTTTGATTGTCACTCATTGGTTCATAATAGATAATTCCCTTCAAATCTCACCATTCACACAAAAGAAAATTTTTAGGGTGCAGTCCACTTCTCGGCTGTGGAATTTGCTTTGAACCACGACTTTGCCACTGTTTTTTGCGCTTAGCATTGTTGTAAAGAATCCACTTCTCGTTGCCAGGTATGATTCGGTCTAAAAAAAGTGCCTGAAGTTCACGAGAACGCAGTGAAACACAACAGGTCACCCACTGTTGCCTGTCGATTTTTGACAAATCGTGTGGGACCTATTTCCCTGCCTTTGAGATTTTGCGAAGTCTTTTCATTTCCCGATATATGGCCATAGGGCTAACATTAAACGTTTTGCTCAGTTCCCTAGTAGCGCAGGTTGGATTTTCATCAATGGCAGCTTGCAATTGCACAGAATTGAGTTTTTTTTAGCATCCTGCTTTCGGTTCGTCTGTCAGACTGAAGTCATTCTTTTTGAAACGTGAAAACCATCTTCTACTGGTCACAACTTTATTTCCATAAGTGTCTTTGAGCGTTTTTGCTGCTGAGCTTGCCGTATTGCCTTTACGAAATTCAAACAGTAAAATATGCCTGATATGCTCTTTACTTGGAGTGTACATTAGGGCTAAAAACTTATTAATTACGATCATTATCACACAATCTGAAAGAAGAAATGATATTTTATTAATTACCATAGATAAGCATACAACATTAACAAGCTAAATAAAAGTAATCGTGCCCTCAACATGTAGCTCAAAAATTGGACAGAACTTCTGTTACAACCTGATCCTTGCAGAATTGCTGATAGATTTGTAATCTTGAGTTTCCGATTATGTTGCTGTATACGATGTGTTTATTGAATTACAGCAAATTTTTTTATTGCCACTGCGAAGAATTGATGTCACACTATTTTAACCCCCCTCAGAGGGATGCAACTATTGTATCTATGGGAATTAGCACTCCCAGGGGGAAAATGTGAGGGTCCCAGCTGAAAGTTAGGTAGGCTTTCTTTTTGTTGAAATAATATGTTATGTTAAGGACCAAATTTTTTCGGTTCACTGCTGTCCTGTTTATCAGCACCTACTGTTTTCTTTTTCCATTTTTATCTTATTTCATGAACTTCTTTCACAACTTACTGTTTCTATGCTCTTTCTGCATAGATTCCGCGTTTCCTTAACTCCATACTAAACGGTACCTTCCTCCTTCCTCTCTTTGGATCGCATTTGTTGCTGCGGGTAGGGGGGCTAAAACTAACGACTAATCTAATCTAATCACTATTTAAACTTCATCATGTGAGAACATTTTTGAAAGACATACTATCGATGATGTTTGTAAGGTCCATTTCTGGCGTATCTGAACTCAGAAGCCAAACTGTGGATATCACCTCAACACTCTGAAGATCTGATTACTGCACGTGCAGTTGAAAACTTCCCTAATACTGGGATAACGCGACCAAGAAGAACGTAGCTACGGTTTATAATTTCGCTTAGATTTTTGCTTAAGGTAAGGCAATTATTTCGTTTAGGGTAAAGCAATATTCACGCACGTAATGTTAACGTTGTCCTCAGAGCGGAGGCGGCGGTGGTCGGGCAGCAGCAAGGGTGCCAGTGTGGACGAGTCGGATGAACACTTGGATGATGTCGACGGCGGAGATGCCATTCCTCCTGAGGATCCCAAACTGAAGGTTAGAGCACTCTGCTTCTTTCAGTTCTGTGGCCGACGACGATCTCGAGTCGGGGGAGGCCTAAACTTGGTGTGAACATTCGTAGCAATTTTTTGCATCGTTCTCCTAAGAGCTGTGTTAAAATTTATGAATCTAATTTTGAGCGGAAAATGAAGAGGTGTAGTGCTGGAAATCTAGTGCAGCTTTCCTTGTAGTCGATTGGTTATGCTCTTGTATGGTTATGTAGTTATGGCTTTACAACTATGAGTTTACTGAAATTTTGTTTGCTTCACCTAGCAGTGCATATTAAGTCCACATTACTGTGGTTTGTGATTGAAAACGTGCAAGTTAAATAATTATGACGCATGACGAACTATCGGAATAGTGTTGAAAGTTCATAATGAGTTAACTAAGTGCCCCCCAATTTGTAGCGCGAAGAAGCAGAGCTTGCGAAGATCAGCAGCGGGATCGGCAAGGTGTTCCTGCAGCAAGTGAAGGAACGCGAGAAGATCAGAGCGTGGAAGGCTACTCACTTAGACCCCCGCAACGCATCCAGGACGCCGTCTGCCACTAGAGAGCCCTCTGGCAGACTTCGCTTCGACTCCTCCTACAACGCATGTGAGCGTGGGGCCTCGTATAACGGGCCCTATGTCTTGTACCCAGCAGTGTTTGCAGAGTGGGCTTTCTCATTGCTGTGTTTTCTCCCATCTTGTGAAGATGCTTGGATTTCCATTTAAATCATAAGGTCATTGTCTTCCTTGTTGGCTACGAAAATTGAAACTCTCGCTAGTTTCTTTTTATCAAATTTTTGCTAGTTAGATATATTGTTGTAATCTTTTTTGTCTCAATCTCTTTATCATACATCGCTCTCGTGTGAGTTGATTGTTTTTTCTAGAGTAATTCATTCAGTTACGTTTAGAACTTTCATGCCAATAAAATTTAGTTTGGAGTCTTTTCTAAGTGTTTGAACCAAGGTAACATCTGAATATTATCATTTTAGAAAGTGCGACTTTGGATTGAAGCGTGATGTCTCGTATGAAGAAAAGGTTAGGCGTCTTTCAATGGATGCATCAAATAAGTCTTCCTACTTTAGTTTTGTTGGTCACATTCACTGTCATTGTAAACAGTTATATTCTGGGGAATTCCTTTTATGAAAGAGGTTTTTCGTAAAAATTAGTGGCTTCAAATAAAAGTAGTTCAACCATATTATTTCTGTATTAATTGGCAATGTTATTGCATCAGGATAAGATTCAAGTACTAGTGTAGGCATTAACTGTTTAAATCTATCTCTCACCTTAAACGGAAATTTTAGATCGTCTCCCATCATAAGCTGTATGCGAATTCTACCTTGCACAATTGAGAATGTGACTATCTGCTCTCTTAGCTATTCTTCGTGTGTAGTGTAAACGTATACCATAGTTGTAAACTGTTGCCTGCAGCTCCGTCGCGCGTGTTGGACGGCGGCGGACGTTGGACCGACGACGACTACGACGGCCACCCTTCCTACCGCAGCTCCGGCCGCTCCTCTGCTACACTGCCTTCCTACAGCGGTGGGTGCACCAGCCCTTCTTAACTTATCACACTTTCTTCTTGAGTTTAAATAGAGAACTTCTGGCACTCCCTGATCTAAACGAAATAGACTGATTTCTGATCAAAGGACGTCCTTTTTTAACTGAATTCTTTCGTTAGCTGTCTTCTCCCCGCACAAATCACTGCCAAACGCGTGCCGTTCATTTTGAACACTTGTTCATTTTAATGATGACCAAACTAATGCCTTCCTCAAGAGATATCAGACGCCACAGGTGTACTCATATTAAGTAATTTCCAGAAAAGAGACGTCAATGCTTAACTCGCTTGCGTAAACAACAGATTTGCGTTCCCAATACATCAATTTGCTTCTAATGTAAATTTGTCTGAAGATAAATTTCTTCCACGAAAAATATTAAAAAAAAACACTTGTCTCTGGGAACAGAATGTCGGTCTGCATTATTTACTTGTACCGCATGTTACGGAGCTTACTTCCTATCATCATGAAATATATTTTGGTGTCCGTTCCGTATCCTGCAAGTTGTCAGTTGTTACATTCATGACCATGAATTTATTTGAAGAAGTTATTGAGTGAATGAGGTTGCCTGTAAAGACTATCGAAATCAAAATTTAATTTCAGACCTGTAAAATTAATTTCTCTATGCAGCTTATCAAGATAATTTAACAGGAAGCTCAAAAAATAACATTCTATTCTCATAGTCCTCGAAAGAAATCCAATCAGCTTAGAAGATTTTAAATTAACCATAATATTTTTCTTGTGTACTGGAGGTTAATAGGCTTTGTAATTTACTGCTGGCTCGTGATTGGTTTCTGCGGAGACGCACTCATGGCTAACTTTTGAGTTGATATTTCATTTTTGTTCAAGTATTCTGATGCTCATATGCGTTTTATTTTACTGTAAGTTTAAGGATTTCTTTTGAATGTAGCAGGGAATTGAAATTTTTGTTTCTCAATAATGTACGCATGTCATTTTGAGATACGAGGATGTTAAATACCAGGAATAGCCACAGGCAGAGCATTGATTGGTCGCTTATTAGAGAAGAATTTTGTCTTAGTTTTCTGGTGCAGGAAATAAAACAATGTTGGTATTTGTAGCGTCAAGTTTTCGTTTATTCCCTGATGAAAACTTCTGTTCATTCTCCTAAGTTATTTTAGTAACTTATTCTAAAAATTAGTCAGGTTTTTGTTCTTTCACGTTCAGGACCTGACATTAAAGAATTTAATTGAGTGAAGAACTCAATTTTCAAATAATTTCACAATGTCCCTCACTATTGGTTGATTCTTTGTTTGATATCGTTGTGCACTTGACTTGCAGGTGATGAGGTCTCTTAGGCGCCGTACCTCCTCAACTTTCGTTGTGTCGAGGTCCAAGGCTTGTCTTGGTTGATTTAAGTCTTCTTTATTTTTCACAAACTCGACTCTTGCTGCTTGCTTCTGTCAAGCTATTTCTTGTCAAAACGAAGAAAGCTTCCTTCGACCTAGTAGATAACAAAGTGGTTCGTTGATGTTGGCTCATTTCAGTAGCGGTTTTGTCGATTTTCTTGAACATCAGCAGTGACAGCACTTCTGTTCTTCTATTTGCATTTCGAAATTGAAGCTATAGAAGTTCTAGAGTTTTTGACTCTTCTAGTTGATATTACTGATCCATTTGAGGTTTTTCTTCTTTGTACATATAATCACCTGACGTTTTACTGGTTCATTTCTTTAACAGACGTTTTTTATGTCGTTCTTTCTTGGTTTTTACTAATTTTAATATTATAAATATTGGTTTCTCGTTGTGCGTTCTCATGTTCTCTCGATGGCGCTCGTTGAGCAACATCAGCCTTCACGTAGATGCAGCAGGGCGCTCTCTCTTCTCCAGTTATCATCTTGAAAATAATTCCTTGTGGGTTCAGTGTCCACCAGGTGTCCAGTTATGGCACTATTAGCAGTTCCTTTTATTTTATTTGAGCATTAACGATATATTGTCACTGAGAAATACTGACATATATAGAATCAAATTCCTAATTTTCGTGACGAATAACATAAAGCTTTGCAATGCTGTGGCCCATATTAATATTCTGCAGAAATTCGTTAATACTGATCACGTATTGTTGAGTGTATCAAGTTGAAAATTAGACAAAATTTGTGAAGCCCATATCCAAAACTTGAAATTTAACATGAAATAGTCATCCATGTACGCTGTTCCATGTAGGTAGACTGGCTTAAAATGAAGAATTAGAAACAATGCAATAGAGTGTGCGCAACAGAAGGATTTTGGCCTTTATAAAATGAAGGATTAGAAACAATGCAACAATGTGAGCGCAACAGAAGGATTTTGGCCACTTGATGTTTGTACTTACTGGCGTCAAGTTTTTAGGCCTTAGGAGACGCATCCTCGCATCTATTTCTTTTCACTCTCTTGTGTCGAGTTGCTGCCTGATGTTTAATACATCTGGATCGTGGCTGCAGCTCGATTTGTTGTTCATTCTTTTTTCTATAAGATTTGAATAACTATTCTTCCGCGAAAGCCTTCACAAAATAATTTGAGTTGTTGCTCCAGGAGTAGAGAAATACTTGGAAAATTTTATCACGAAACCTGCCCATCTAAGAAATTATTTGTTGGGAACCCTGCTGCAGTTATTGAAGAATTTCTTTCCTTGCGTTGGAGCTATATTGTCTCGCGTACTAGTATTTGATTTCTACCTTTAAAGTACTACAAGTATTTCTGGTGTGCGATTTGAGGTTGAATTGACACCTGCCCTGTGAACCATGTGAAGCATTTCATTTACACTCTTTGAATGTTTCATCGATTGAATGTTCCATATCATTTCTGTTGGCTCTTGTTTGCACGTGTTTGAGTCACGTTGTCCTGTTCACTCTGGCAGAAGCCATTTACTTTATTTATTTTGAAACGTTTGACTGCTATCGGATAATCAACGAATCCGAGTACATCTCGCGTGTCCAAAAAATTGACGTCGAAATGCTTTTTGTTGAGCGTCATTAGAGTGTAAATGGTGTATTATTGTGTGTCGCCTGAATTGTCCATCACTGTCGACCTTGCACAGCATGACGGTGTCCTTCTCTTCTGATTTGGGGTGAACTGGGTTGTTTTGGAGAAAGTTTTGAGAGTGGAGCAACGGTTTTAATTCATTTCCTTTTTGAATTTATTCATTTATGGAAGTTGTTTTTAATTTCTTTTTTGTATATCATGTGTGTTAAAATTGTTTTCTGTATATTTTATAATTTTTCCTCTTCTTAATTATATGGTTTGGTTTTCATGCAACTGTAGTTGAAATTTTATATAATTTTCCTTATACTCGTATTTATGTTGCACCATTTTGTATTATATTTTTATTGTTTTTCTTCTAGTGTATGTTCGCACATTTTTTTATAATTTTTTTGGACTGAGTTGATTATGAGTGTGACTAACTGTGTGAGTACCATTTTTAATGTTAGTTTGTTTTATATGATGTACTAATATGTGTATTTGTGTGTCTCCGCTGTTACTACGTTCCCCTAAATATCTGTGTTTCCCCAATTCATTATATTTCTACTCAAACCATTTCAATCTACTTTATACGTTACATATCTTTTTTTTACCTCAGTGCCTCTCAATGACATCGTATTTACTCTACTAGCTTTTCCTCTTGCATCTCAATTTAATTCATGCTATTTTCAAGGCTTCTCTGTTACCACTCTTCCGCATATCTTCATGCCTGGTTCTTCTCCCTCATTTATGTTGACCTTTTCTTCTTTATTTATCACTGATAGTTCTCTATTTATGTACTACTAACGTGTTTCACGTCTTTATTATTGCTAACTGCATTTTCACTTCCACTTATTGCTGTATGGTTCTACTTCGTTTCTTGCTAGCTGTTCCGTCTTCCTCTCATACTCCTAGCTGCCCTCTCTCATTTGCTACTAGCTGCTCATGTTCCTTTCAATCAATACGTCAAGTCCAGCATGATCCAATAGCCATATACTCACTAAATCCGGCTACAGCTAATTGAATGCGCTTTGTGGAAGCCGTAACATGTTAGAAAACGTGTTTCTTGCAAGAGTTATTCACTACCACAATACGTAAATACTGCACTTGACGCATCGATGTTTCTTAGATCGTAGACACTAAGCGTTTGGTTAACCTTCGTCTTCTAACCCCCGTTGCAGTAGTGTCCTCCATTCCGTCTCCCCCTAAACCGGGGTACAACTTCAAGTGTTCTACCCTCCCCAACTTCACCCAGGCGCGCCCCCACCCTTTCCCTAATGTGAGTTTTGTGCCTCAGTGACCTAGACTCCAGTGTGAGTAAGGTTCCATCTGCTTCAATCGTAGTCCACGACTCTCAGATCCAAAGTAAGAGACGCTATCATTTCGAAGTTAAGAAAAAATTATCTTGTTGAATTGATTCCTAATTGACTCAATTGTTGAATTGACTCTCAATCTACCTAGTTGTTGAATTAATTTCTAAACTCATTTGTTGAATTAATTATCAGGCTCAATTTTTGAACTGACTCACACTTTCTAACGTCACTACATTACAAGTAAATTCTCAACTCTGTGACTATCACCTGAAAAAATTGTGAAGCTTGCATCAATTCACTGAGTCATATGAAATACAGCGGATGGCAGACCCCAAAAATAATCTTCGATAATTGAGAACTTTAAAATTTTCATTAATTATTACACATCTCTATTGTTTCTACTTTTATTGATTGTGAAACGAGTCATCATAAACTCGAGTGTCAAAGAAAGGTTGTCGGCTCTGAACAAGTCCATGGATGCACATTCTTTTCTAGTTCTCACCGCTTGTTCAAACCACCTATATCATTGATGGGATTGTGATCCACGTCACGAACTTAACAAAGTGATTGCGAGTCCGTCAATTTTAGAAGCTGGCAACTGCGACTTCGATTGAATGGGACATTTTACTTAGATCGACTCCAAAGTTGAGGGAGCCCTGCAACACGGGTAAAATTCCCACAGTTGAGTCTTACATCACTACTACAGCTCCGGTGTAATCCCTCAGGTTTGATTACCGTATGATGTTTTGAGACTAGATTGAGGCTATTCGAATTAACTATCACTTCTACTCTCCAAGCCTTTCAACTAATGTACTGTGCGACGAACATGTGCGCCATTTAACAAAGGTTCGTTGAAACGTGGCGCTTCACAGTCAAGATGTTCGTGTGAACACTCGTATCACGAACTTGGTAGACTGCAGCTTGTTGCCTGCGGTTATCAGGTCACCCTCCAACTGTTAGGTAAGAAACTTTATGTAATTCTCAGTTCACTACAGCGTAAAAGGTAAGTAAAAATCCAATCATCATTCGAATTAATCTTAAATTTGTGCGTAATTACGGCGCCATGAAGTTAATGTTGCAATGCTTCGTAGCGTTTCAAGACTTGACCATTGCGTTAGTTTGTTACTTCGCTAATCATGAGTCTCGTTCACAGTTACATTCGTCGAGATCGCTTGAAATCTGGATGGTGAAATAATTGAAATAATAGTATAAAAACCTAAAAATAGTCGTTTTAGCACATAGTACCTGCTTGCGATGTAATTGTATAGTAACGAAGAACAATCTTCTCTGCACTTCCCTCTGCTGCACCTCTGCTATGCTATATACGCACTCGATCTTGTAATGAGCACGCTTCAGCTTTGAATTTTTATTGTACACGCACACGAGGCTTTTGAAAGTCGAGTATTATACTAGCAACGAGGCTCTCTTATGGATGGAGTGCCGTTTCCGTCTTGAATACTCATAATTTTACTCGTATTCAAATAGTTCACTCAACTGCCACAACCTGTCGCCTGTAGGCTCAATTGAAATAATTTTGCCTGTTTTGCTGGAAATTTTTTAAATCAGATGCTCATAATTCTAAAGCGGAAGTACTGTTGCACGTTAACTTCTATAGAATACTCGATAATAGTATTTGAAAATGTGGTGCCAGTTTATTTGCATTAAATGCACCAGCGCTGTTATTCGTGTACAAATGTAACTTATTATGAAATTAGCATGCTTCTCCTAGTTTGTTTTTCAAACATTATTCTGCATGTGTAGTCGGTTTTGTTTGTCCTTAGATTCTTTCTATTTCTACGCTTTTCAAGCGTGCTTTCTCATTAATCCAATTTTAGCTGTAATTTCTCAATGTTTCTTGCTTGTTTTGTGTTCGCATCAGGATGTTGTGTTTCTACTTTTTTCGGTTCCTCACATGCCAGCCGCTCATCATCCCATTTCATTGGCCTGAATGTTTTCATCGTTTTCTCAATTCAACGATCATTGTGCTCCAAGTGGAAGTGGGAGATAATCTGAACAAATCTCGTATGCTCTTTTCCTGAGCTTATAGCAATGTGCATTGTTCAAAATTTCCTTTCATTCGTATTTCTGGACCCTTGAAATACTTTGTGCCTATGTATTTCAATGTAACCCCTCAACATAACTTCTCAGTTAAGCTTGTAAATCAGAGTTTTTTGTAAAAATAAAAAATAGGGCTGTTTTCTCAGGAGAGAAATCTTCCGTGGAATTTCTCACAGAAGTTCTTTATGCTCTACCTAAGGCGGTTAGTTTTGTGTTATTCGATGGCTCGTTTATTGCTGCTAAATTTGGTTCTTATTTTACGGTTGTCGTTTCCTTTGAAATGTGCTATTCGTTTGAGCGAGTTAAATGCTGTCGAAGGATTTTTGTATTTCTATTCTACATTCAACGAAATTTTATGCATAAGCTTGTCGTCAGTTGGTCCGGTTTTTAAATTGTTTGGCGTGATAGTTTCTCATTTTACTGGCTCTTCCTTATCTATCAACCTGCTTATTGTGCACCGCAATCCAAACTCAGAGCACTCGCGCTGATTTGAATTTTACTCGGTATTAAATTTTACTCGGAAAGTGCCGGAAACCGACGCGTAAATTATACGGGATGTCTGATGTAGCTAAATTTAGTTTTGATATAAACTCTTGGGTATATGACAATCTCGGAAAAATTATCATTAGAAGTTGAATTAGAACGATCATCTATTGTCGTTCCTCCCTTGAACAGTTGACATATGTTAACGAGAAAAGAATATTAGTGACGCTAAATAATGGCAAGCATCGTTAATGAAAGAAATCTTTGCCGACTGCAAAGTTTGAGGGAAATGATTGCGTCAGGTTGAAGTTCTTTGGAGTAAAATCTAATGTTCACCTAAGTAAAATAAAATCTTTATGATTTCAAACGTAGGGTAAGTACTCGTGGTCTACTATCATCACATATCACGGCAAGTATCGCCTAAAATAAAATGATGTCAGGAGGGTGGAATGGGCGGTGTCAAGTTTTATTTAGGAAGACTTGGGAATAATGATCGGGGGTCTGGTTGCAGTTGTGAGCTCCTTACGACAGCCCCCCAAACCAGGCTACGGCTTCTCCCCCCGCACCAACTACTACAGACCTGGTTTGGGGTCATACTCCGCCTTGCATGTAAGTAATTCCGCCCCTGAACTAACTCTTTATTCTTTGGAGCATTGAATACCTCACACGAAGTGTACGGTAAGTCTTTTAGCTTTCAGCTCATTTACCGTACGAAAAGATAAGTATTTCACGAAGGTCATCTTTCTAAGCTTGTGTCGCAATGAAAAGCAATCGAAATTCTTGCTCGACATCAGAGCACTGTAGTTGGCCGATAAAAAAATCGTGTGAACGAATTTGAGCTCTTTAACTTATGCTGCATCTAAGCGTGACGTGAAGGAAGTTGTAGGAGCAGGTATAATGGATATAATAAAGCTAAGTTTGAACTGTTGAAAGACTTTAAAATAAATTTTTGTGTTATTTACATGAATGCGCAACTTTCAACTCGTGCAACATATGATAGTAAAAATAGGGTGAATGTTGGTGTCAAGGACAAACGTTATCCCTGAGCTTCGTTTGTTCCCTTAATATCGGAATTATAGTTTGTTCTAAAACCATGGTACATTTTAAACAGTGTGTAAAAAACCCAAAGCAAATGAGTTTCCAAGGAATAAGTCAGAAGTCCAAATATTCAGTATTTTCGAAATATTGAACCTCAAACCTGAGTCAGGTCTGTCTAATGATGGTAAGGTCAATTTCCAGCTGTAAATGATGGCAACTCGTTTGATATCATGAACTTTATTATGAAATTAGAATGACAGTAAGTGTTCGAAATTTCCGGCCGATTCGTTAATGCGCGTCTGGTACCGTCGCATAAGCAATTCTCTGACATAATAGAACACTCGTGGATAGCCATACCGAGTCCTACAGCGTCAACTTTCTTTCAAAAATTCAAATTTTATTTTACTGCCGGAGCTGTTTCGCAATGTTCACTGATAGTAGACGACCATTAAGATGAACAAATGTGGCTATAATTACAGGACCTAAGAAAAAGCAAGGATCAAGGACTAGGAAATTTTCCTTGAGACCTTCAGTTTGATGTTTCGATTTCGCGAAAACGATGAGTGTTTGAATATTTACTTTTCATTTCAAGTTTGTTCTAATGTTTTTTAAGTCTACTGTCAAAATTTGCTCCATTAGTTTTCAGCATTTCAACGTCGAATTAAATATTGTTCATTATTATTCTGTTTGAAACAACCAACTGCAATGTTTGAATAAATCAATATCTTGTGCATATCTAATGTTGTCTCTAAAATGAACCTATAGGGAGCTTTATTTTACAGTTTGGTCCGATTTTCGTCTTATACATTGTTTTTTCACCAGAATATGATTTCATTGCTCTTGCGATAGCACTAACATTGAACTAGGGAGTTCTTGAGAGTTATTCTGCATTACCAAATGAAAATAAGGAAAAAAGTAAAGCAAGGTAAGATAAGATTTCACAGTGTCGAAAGGCCTTTTCTTTGTCAGTACTTCGTTTCTCGAGGTTTCTTCACCTTTTTGTAAAATTACAATTAATATTTATGCTACCTATATGTCTAGTGATACTCGTTATTTAAATACGATACACATCTCTATCATGTTTCTCAGTTAATAAGGCAAAATACCTGTGTTTAAATATTAAATAAATTTACGCATGTTTAAAAATCATAACATTCTTGACAACCGATATATTTTTGCGGCCTCCAGGGCGACACGACGAGCTTGACAGGCATGGGCGATAAGACCCACAGCACTGACTTCAGCAGCGCTCGCTCCGACGGTGAGTGTTGCCGCAGCGCGCTGTGTATCCCGAGTTGTGTTGTGAGCGTCGGTGCGACATAGCGAAGGTCCCACACAAAACAGTCTCAACTTTCGAGTGTCAAATTAGAGCAACCTGCACGAAAATTGTGGTTTTCAGCTACTTATTTATTTGTGGGGCTGCCATTTACCAAGATAGTCATTATTTGGATATTTTTTGAAATATGTGTTAGTGAATATTTTTTTGGGGGGGTTCCGTGATATGATTCCATACACCTTATGGACATTTAGAAATCTTTATTAGTTGAGGCTTTGTATGCTCGAGTATCTTCCGTAAATAAACATCTTGCTAGAATCTACATCAGCTCCTTAGTAAATACACCTTCTGGTAGAGATTCTGCTAATCCAACAAAATTAGAGAAAAACTGTATTTTGAATGTTCACACTTCCGTGAAATGACACTATGGATTCATGGTACATATTGCTATTACATCTTCAACCTATGGAAATATTTTATCAACTTTCGCGGATTTGTTTACAGTTTTGAAGATAAATACGTCAAAACTTAGTAAGAAATATCCTAATTTTTTTTCTACCTACTGAAACATTGTATTGAAAAATTACAAAAACCCTAAAATTTGTTCAAAATTACTTGTGCGTAAGCCAGTTTATTTTGTGCATATGCCTAGATATATTTCAAAATTTTTAGCGTTCCTTCACAGTGCATTTTTATTAGGGAAACACACGTATGTTGCTGATGAGATTTTCCCGAGAGTGCATTTGAGCATTAAGACTCTCTCTATTCCCCCTACGTGTACGATCACTAGTTATCAGTATTTATTGGAGAAAGCTGTTAACGGAAGCTGGAGTCCAATCAAGTTGATAAAAATCACTTCATACAATGTTTTTTTAAATGGCTCTCAACTAGCGCCAGGACACAATAACGGTTACTCCCTGTGGAGCCGATATTTATTTCAAATACCCAGATAATGAGGAGAAACACAAGGCTCGTACTGCGGGATTTCGGACACACAATATTAGAAGCGAGCGCTCTCAGCTGCTAGGCTAGGGTGACTGCACCGTAAAGCAATTCAGGCTCAATTTATCTTTTCATTTTACCTCTTTATCTCATAGAGAGACTGGCGAACTATGTGAACGACTTCTATAGCATAAATCTACACCTCCGTGTTGACATCATTACTAAATTTTTCATCTGTGACGTGGTTAATTACACCGTTTACTATTTGATCTGGTATCACTCATGTATCATTTGCACCATTTGAATTTCTTGGGAAACGAAATTTTAGTGAGACTGACACCCGTCGTTCCAGAAAATCGCCTGACACTAATTACACTTTTGCTTCTCATAATAATAAAGATTATTCTCTTTAGTCAGAAGTGATGTCCATCGCCGTTGCTCGCTATTGGAGATACATATTCCCGTTGGGAGTGTAGTTTTTTGTTTTCCACTGAATCCGTTTGATACTTTTGTTTAGCTGCTATGGAGTGTAGGGAAGGCGATAGGGTTAGGTTAGTTAGGCTTATCTATGCTATGGATTCTACGGGCAGTGGCGCTCCTAGGTAAGATACTGTTAGATTACCTCACATAAAAATAGGCATTCGTGACTTTCAACTATCGTGCCCACCTTTCTTCCTTTAAGTGCTCATGCCTTACTCTGTCATTCCATTGTATTTTCTTTCTCTTCATTCTTAACTTGCTATTTTAACGTGTAGGATATGCTGTGTGGAAACGCACCTCATGCATAGTTTTCCTTTTTTATACTGTTTGTATTAAATGGTGTTTTCCCCCTCAGGGGAAACAACTATTGTATCTATGGGAATTAGCGCTCCCAGGGGGACTATGTGAGGGCCCGAGCTAAGGGTTAGGTAGACTTCCTTTTTGTTGAAATAACATAGGTTTTTGTTCTGTTACGGACCATCTTTTTTCGGTTCACTGCTGTCCTGTTTTTTCAACACCTACTACTTTCTTCTTGAACTTGTATCTTGTTTCATAAACTTCTTTCTCATCTTACTGTTTCTATGCCCTTTCTGCATAGATTCCACGTTCCCTAAACTCCATACTAAATGGTGCCTTCCTCCTTCCTCTCTTTGGATCGCCTTTGTAGCGGATAGGGAGGCTTAAACTAACTAATAATATATATAAATGGTGCTTTCTCTTCGCTCTCTTGATACCACTTTTCATGTGGCAAGGGAATAAACAAATGTTGAGATTAATTAATATTTTTATTAGTACGTTCAAATGTTACGCATTGTTCATGTTATCGGGTTCATTTACGTCCTCTTTCCCATTTCGAAGTGTATTCTGTTATTTTTAATCTTCTTAAATTATAACTTCTGTTATCACCTCTTCATAAAGTATCTTTTCAATAATTCAACTTCATACCATTTGATTCATTTGACAATATTTTAATCTCTGAACAGCATTGGAATGAATTGTATTTTCGTGTGTCAAGAAATGCTTGTGACTTTGAATTCCTAATGTGTGATTTATTCATTCATTTAAGTATTTTATTTCATGCTATGAAAATTGTCATTATTTATTCCACTTGCATCTAAGCTAATATTGTCATGAGTGTGAGGGAAGTAAACGTTTTAATTGAGTTTGAGTTGTGTGATAATCGGAAGGTATAAGATCACAATTTATGTAGTTTGCCTAGCTTCCGTGCTTTCTTTTGTGAAAATTTAATACTGAATGTTCCTTTACACCCAATAAGTTTTGAGCCAAAAATGCGATCTACCGTAATATCTTGAATTAACTTTGATCTTCCACTTTTTCATCAGCGGGGAGAAAATGTAATGGGGATTAAAATGTTACTACATGCCTTTTTCCTTCAAAAGTAGCTACTTAAGTTTTCTATACTGTAGATTGTGAATTGTTTATTTAAACTATAATATTATTCCTCTGGTAAACAGGGTCGACGAGATTACCTGGAAATATTAGTAATGGAAATGATTATTGCTAACAAAATCTTATGAAATTTAATTTTTGAAGCGAATTTTTCTCTATCGAAGAGCAAATGATTTATTTTCTGTACGCATTTTTAACTCTGATCCTACGAATGGCCCTTCTAAAGTATGGAAATACGTTCAATACTTAACTAGTCCCACACTTTACAAATCTCCCCTTTTCTACTATTTGCTGTATAGGAAACGCACGAGTAACCTTTTCTGCTTTAACCATGAAGGAGACAAACAAGGGTATACGGTCAGTGACATTTCTGAGCTTAACCCATGCTCACATGAATTAACTTCTACACTTTTCTCGCTTTGCACAGCTCAGGAGGAATATGCCTTCGCTGAAGCACTCGAAGGATTTTTAAAATCGCAAAGTTACCTTGTTCTGCAAACCTCCATGCTATTCCCATTAAAGTATAATCAGGGTCTGTGTCATAAACTGAGTTTCATAAAAATTATTAAACATTCAAAACATATTTTTATCTAATTGAACGTACGAGCTATTACGAGATTAACGTACAAGTTACATGTAAGATCTGAACTTATTTCTGTGATACATGGTTATGTAAATCTCAACGCATCCAAAGATCTCGTGTAATTTAATATATGCTCTATAAAAGAGAACCTTTGATAGAAAGTTTTCTGTTACTGGTAAACCAAACTAATTTCTTTTAATCTTTAATTTGAACGCTTTGATCACCTGTGTATGACGAATATAGGTAACTATATTGCGTGAAAGTACATTTGTCAGATTTCATTTTAACATCAATATTGAATGAGTCTTTCGGCTATGAATAGGTTGCGCTCTCACACAAATACACGAATAAGAAGTCTATAATGCATCTTACGCATCTAGAAATACTACAAATTACGGTTCAACACTTTAGAAGGGCCACCTGGACTTCAGTTTTGGGCGTGAGTACGTTTTTATATGGGTTGGATATGGGTACGTTGGTTCATTCAAAAGAATGTATCAATTTTCGTTACGCTTTTGAAGTCATCGTTTAAAAGCTCAGTACTTCAGGTTTTTCAAATTTTGAGAGGGTAATACTGCATGTCATGCCTGGTATACGTACGCTCGTTCTATATCACGCTTACGTATATTACTTTCAGAAGATATTTATTGTATGATACAGACTTGTTTAATAACACTTTATTTAATAATGTTTTTGGGAGAACCTGCTATAAAGAAGACAAATCTATAATTGTGTGCTGTGATTGCCGTGACCCATATTTACTCGTATGCTCAGCATGCAGCTTTAAATGGTGCAAATGCTACAATACCACCAGAGTTTTTTTATTATTTATTAAAGCAAATAAGAATGCGCATGATTTAAGTATCACTGAGGGGAAGGTGATTTTTCATAACTTGTGAAATCTGCCGGAAAAAATTGTGTGGGTAAATGAGTACAGTTTTTTCTTGAAGTTTCAACTCACGGTTTCTACAAGTTATTGGTTTATTACGCTATAATTGCAACCTAAAATGCTGGATGTTTCAAGCGACGTTACACACGGTATCAAAACATCTCTTCAGTATTCACTCTTAATTTTTACATTGGAAATTATTTTCAAAATGTTTTTCACGAGGAGAAACATTCTAACAACTCACGGTTGATGTGCATCCATTTGTTTTTGTGTTACCATTAACGAGGGAGCAACTGTTTTCATAATTTGCATTGATAAATAACAGGTATGCTTGATGCGTATATGCAGGTATGCTCGTCTAGTTGTATAGCCAGCCCTGAAACGCAGGATGCTCGTGTCTCATGAATATTTCTGTATGTTGCCACTGCAGTCTCGGCGGGGTCCCTAACCGATGCTGATCGCTCTGCCTTGGTACGTAAGCATGCTGCCTGCTACATAATGTAACTATTGGCGGCACTAGTGCTAAGCTTCTACTCTTTGTTCTGCTTTCGAGAGTTGTATCTGTCCTCTCAACTTGCTATGGTTTCATTGGCTTACGAATAGCAGTAAAAGAAAGTTTTTTTTTTTTTCAAATCGCAAGGCTGTTGTACGAACTCTTGCAGGATACGCGGAAAGTTGATGGACAAGAGTTAGTTTTTAATTCTCACCGCGAATTTAAATTTTGTCGGCATCAAAGTACGTCATAGAGATTGGCGTTCGTGTGGTGTTGATATTTTTAGTTAAAATCCGTGAAAAAGTTTCGAGATAAAGATAAAAGTGTTTTTTTTATTACCATTCGAGTGCCGAATGACCCGATTTAGAGAGATGTTATCATTGGTAAGCTCTACAGAGAAATTTTACTGCCTATTAGTAGAGAGGGTTTGCAAAGATGCGTCCTAAGAATAACAGACTACAAAGGGAACGAACACAGTCCCAGTTAACGCCGTTACACCCTCGACATTTTTGATAAAAAATTGGAAAGCTAGCAAGGGTGTAAAACATAATAAGCCGTCTCGTGAGGACCTTTGGATTTCCTTATTTTAATTAGAAGAGCAGAGCTTCTTAGCTGAGCTCCGAACTAAACTGAAACGATAGATGGAAGATGCAGTATCTATTTTTGTCTTACTAAATTATCTCAAACTGAGTTATGTTAGCAAAATGCTCATACTTAGTACGACCAAGCTCTCGGGAAACTGGAAGTAATTCTGGCCAATGAGTGTGCTAGAATTCCTCAAGAGGTACCGTTAGCCACCGCCACTTCAGCTGCCGCTCAAGTCATTATTAATCCCGTATGGGTAATCAATGTAGCGAGAATATTTGCGCTTTTACAAAAAATTTCATTTGAACGTGATTCACGAGTCTCCATCAGTTTAATTAGTCCATGATTTTTTCCTCGCATCCTGCACGAGTTTGATTTAAATGCTTCTGAGTAGTAAATTGCTGAAAAATTTCTTCAGTCAACGTAGAGGGTGACAACTACACTCCAGCAAATTTGTGTAGCATTTAGCGCACGCAGGTTGATGGCTTACTTATGAACCGGAGTATTAATTTTAATATTGAGTGCGGTAATTCATGTTATTGTTGGACCATTTTCTTGACACTTTCAGGCCTTGAAGAGCTGACGCTGCCTTTATTTTTTCCTCCTAACTCTTGTCACAATTTTGTGTGAACACCGGGTCACAGCTGAAGAGAAATTATGCAATACTTTTAAGAGTCTTTTTGCTTTAGCGTCATGTAACTCGTTTGTAATAAAATTACAAATTTTCGTTAGTTTTGCCATATTTTAGCCGAAAACTTCATTGGACGACTACATGATCCATTACTATCACGAATGAATAACTGCTCCCTAAAAATTTGCAACGTAGTGATCAAATTTCAAACCTCAACCAATAGTGACCTCGCGCGGTTCTGACTCTCCTCGCTCAGGCTTTTGCATCGTAGCTGAGATGCGATCGATTATTGTAGTAGAGGCAAATGCAGAATTGAAAAATGATTTACGTTCCAATCCCTTAACGTAAATTAACGGTTCCATTTCTCAGCGTCTACATTTGGTTTCAATTTATTTCCAAGCCTCAGTTCGATACCAGGCGTTACTGATCATTCGTTCCTCGTTAGAACTCGTGGAATAACTCACGTTTTTATATTATTTCACTATTGCTAGCATTCTCTTACTTTTGAAGTAGAGCCTTAAAGAACTCTTACTTGAAGTAGAGCTTTTAAGCTTTAAATTCGTTTGGTCCCTTTTTACGTTATTTGTGGGTGGGTGTGGTGAGAAAATTTGTCTTCTTACATTTATTAGTCTATTGATATACTTTTTTTGAGAATTGCGTGTTCTACTTTACCTAACTTACGTTTGCATGCATGATATTTTGGGATTTGCATTGTCATGACTCAGTCCTAATTAATATAAATTTAGTGAGGTTGCATCCATTATAGTTTTAACATCTTCGTCATTCCAAGTTTTGAATCTCAATTTTCCAGAGAGTTGAGACTTTTAGAGACTGTAATCGCTTGCTTCAACAACGCCATGAATGTAAGGGGCAATAATAGGATTCTTGCATTAACTGGAATTCGCGCAACATCTCTGTTTCATTTTATCCATCATTTAGCCAGTTGATGGAAAGATTTCATGTCATTTTTTATAGTCATTCTTTTGTTGCTCAGCGTATAATCTTACCGTGTAACGTTTGTACTTGACATCAGAACTTCATCAAAATTGTGTTATCTATACCAAATCTCTTCTGAGAGCTTATTTTAGGGGATGATCTGATCTTTTACGTAGACAGTAATTGATCAAGATGTGAAGAAAGTGGTCCCGATTATATCAATATTTATTGGAATGATGTAGATCAGTGCTTCTCAAACTGTTTGACGAGCATACCCACAGTTTTCACGAATGTGTAAATGACCGGTAATATTTCTTGGTAACGTAAATTCATGTGGAGAACGATAGATTTGGGATAAATATATGATGAATTTTGACAATTTTGGTATTCCGTCATCTTATACTGGTTAACAACTCACACAATATTATGTAAGCATTTTATTATCTTGACATTTTCTGGAAACTAACTCTTTGTTCTGTGGGGTGATGGCGCACTACGAACGTTTGAGAATCACTGATGTAGATCATGAATTCACCTCCTTGTGATCCGTAATCACAGTAGCCATTGCTCGATGTTCCCCAGACCGCGGGGGGCGGGGAGCTATGCGCCTCAGCGACGTACAGTAGCGGTCTGAGGGGTTACTCCTCCTCACGCTACTCCCCACATCTTCGGCGCTCACTCCCCAACATGCTACATCCTCACCACCCTCACCATCCTCACCACATCCACAACCAGGACCAGCCTCCCAAAATTTATCCTGCTCATCTGCTCTTCACAACCAACTATAGACTACCGCACGACGTCGATCGCTGTCACCTCGAGGTGAGGATCCATGCCTATACTTCATTGGCAGGTGTCAAAACTTCGTTGTGTAGGACTTGTAGAGCTCTACATGGTAGTTAAGAATGAGTGATTTATTTCGTATTGTGCTTAGAGCGAAAGGTGGGGGCGTATTTTTAACCACTCACTTGTGAGGCCTTCAGCATCGAGGTATTAACACTCATGTTATTGTACGGGTGTTTCTCGAATATTTTTAATCTTTGAATTTATTGTAATTATGTTCTAGAAATGAGTGGTAAGAGCGCTGTACTGTGCCCGCAACACTATTAGACTATGGAAGTGGATGGTTTCTTTCCATAGCAGCCACTATCAAAACAATTTCAGGGGACACTTAGTGTAATGGAGTGGATTTTCTGGATTGATGTTTAGGCTTGAAGGACACTGTATGTTCTTACACAGTAAAATCATAAAAATGTTCTTCGTACACACATTGAGTCGGCTGTGAGACTGAAACACCTCACCTCAGGTATTCAAGTTAGTTTTTCGTAAACCATTTTTTCTTTCGACATATCGGTATAAACGAACTTTTGGAAAGACTTGTTATGTAGTAATCAGTTCATTCAGCTGATGAATTTTCACTAAATTTATGTGTAGTCCAAGTTAAGTTTGGAAAATTATTTTCTAGTATATTTGATCCTTTAGAAATAAATGCTGTCCACTATGTACCTCACCTAGTTCCCAAGGCAGGAAATGAATTCTGCTAATTTCGCAGCTGCAACCAAGCAACCAATCTTTGTGGTTGTTCGTAATGGCTTCCAGAAAGGAAATTTTCTCGTAACCTGACGTAGACCGTCGGCTTCGTGTTCAACCTGTGCCAGCATGTTTGACTCGATTGAGCCGTTTGTGCTTACAAGTAGCCAAAGTTAACTATATTCAAATAGAACTCAAAACTGGAGATGCGTGCACAGAATGAAATGTGATGTTACGAGTAGAACAAGGTAATTGTTTTTTCTTGTCTGAAATCTACGTAATTGTTTTTTTACGTCTGAAATCTATATTAGTAAAAGCGTTGTTCCTTCACCATTTACGTAGGAAAATTATGAGGCAACTTTTACTTCAAGCGGTATTCATCTACAACACTGTCTTTAGATAATTCATGGTTAGGTTTGGGCTAGTTTGGTTAGCTTGGGATAGGTTACGGTTGGATAGGGTAGGCCAGGATCGAATAGGTTAGCATCGGTTGAACTGCTGATCATTTGCCTGTCTCACCATTGTGCCCTGAATCGCAAATTCACGAAAAGGTAAATGAGAAAATATCAATAGAATTTATTTTATTTCTACCTTGAAAACGTTATGTTTCGGAGTCCAGCTTCAAGTTCATCGTTACGACATCAAAAACTTTGGTAGAAGAAACAAATGAAATTTTGCTCGAATTTTATTTACGTGCTCCTTATAGCACTTTTACTGATGTCTCAGTTATAGACTAATGTTAGGCTAGATTTTGAAGTGGTTTGAAGTTGAGATTTTTTGGATTTCCTTCACTTTAAATTTTTGAACAATACGGTGTTGTCATGATTTTTTGTCTCAGTATCCTAAATCATGTCTTTCATCTTCTCGAGAGGACACAGCTCAGCGCTAAATAAATCTAACCAAAATATCTGATTTATAGTGAAATTTTTTGTTACAAATATTTGTTAAAAATTAACAGTTTCTTGTTGATTTTTGATGAATATTTTCAACACATCAAATTAAGAAAAACGAAATAGTGGACGATGTTGTGTTACCGTGTACGACCGTGATTGATACCCCAATCACAGAGATTACCGTGCATTGTCTGGCATGTGTCGAATTATTAAAAAATGTAAGTGCCCAACCCTTTTATGAGCAAGCCCTGATGTAAATAGCCTTTGCTCTTATTTCTCTGAACTAATATGCCAGACAATACTGGTCTCTCTGAACTAGTATGCCAGACAATACTGGTCTCTCTGAACTAGTATGCCAGACAATACTTGATCTCTCTGAACTAGTATGCCAGACAATACTTGATCTCTCTGAACTAGTATACTAAACAATGTTGACGTTTGTATTGTAAAAATGTCGTTTACTATGTACTATAAACTTGATTATTTTTTTTCAGCGCCACTTATCAGACCAGGACTTCGAGATGGTCTTCCGCATGACGAGGATGGACTTCTACAGGATGCCTGAGTGGCAGCGCAACGAACTCAAAAGACGCTGCCACTTCTTCTAATGTACTCATTTTTAAATAAGTTGGATAAATCCCGATAAAGCTAATTGCTAGCCCTACATCATATAGAAATCTTATAGAACACTTCGAATGCTCTACACGAAAATTTTTTACAAATTTATTATTGGTTGAACATAAAATGATATTCCCATAAATCGGTTTGAATTATAGTGACGATGATTGTATCAGCATATTTGTACAATTTTTTAATGGGACTTGCAAACTTTTATAGTTCTCCACACAAAATATAATAGTTTGAGGGTAGTTTCTACAGGGGTTTGCTAACAGCCCTACTTGGATTTGCAGTGAGCAGTTTTAGTTCATAATATTATTGGAGTCCTGGACTTACGTAATGAATCGCCAAGTCAAGCTATGATATCAACATTCATGTAAGTTAAAAACTGAACAATATCTTTAGTTGACGGAGCATTTGAAACTCCCATTCCACGTTTAAAATTGGATTCGGAGCTTTCAGTCAAAATGCGCTCACACGTTTTTCATCTATCTTAAATAACAAAATGTGTGAAGTTGCAGAAAATTAGCGAGCAACTTACTTCTGGATTAGGAGTTTATGGAGTAGTATTGCGTGCGAGGAAAATTTTTTTAGGGCTTATCACAATTACTCCGTAGATATTAGCTTTCAAATAAATTGGTAGGGCTCTTTGGACCCTTCATAGCTTGGAGAAATAATCACAATTTCGAAGGATTAAGATTGTCTTGGTATCACTGCCTTCGTCCTCCAATGTTTAGGTTTTAGAATTGTCATTTCCACCATCAGCTGTTCCGCAGCGAATAAAATCTCGATGTAGTGTGAAAAAGCGTGAGCGGTGTCTGAAAATAAAATACCGGATTTATATATACTCGAGTTTGAATTACTGTCGATATATAATGTAATGCACCTTTAGTTTAAATGCTTGAGTTTTCATCACTGTAGAAAGGAGAACATTTTTTCTGTTATCTATAAATCAATTAAAATGATTGGGCTATGTGTTAGTGTCAAACCAATGATTTTAAAGTCCATTTTCTCGAAGCAGCATCAAAAGAGATTCAACAGAATCAATGCATTTAGTTTTATGTATTTATAGTTTATTTACTGATTCATGTTGAATTCGTTTCAGATAAAAATTGTTGTAAATTTTCAAATTTGTTACTAAGAACCGTAGCAACACGCCAGTGGCACGGCGACATAATTTTGTTTATCCTCTTCAATTTTTTTATAGTTTTTGAACTGTTTTCCTGTTCAGTTCTCCATTTTAACGGAAAATGCCAGGTTTTACTTCGAATGTATTTAATTATGTTTCATGCATAAATGGTTAAATAATTGATGAGAAAATTAATGACTGATTTGAATTAAAGAAAGTATGGTTTAACCCTTACCGTTTTGTTACTTTATATTTCATATTTTATAGATACCAACTAACGACGTTACGTTGCAGTCTAGTTTTTCCAAATTATGTGAGTTTCCTTGATTAGAATATTGGAAAATAAGGACAAACTTTACTTTTTGTGTCTACATGTCGTTTGTTTAAATGTTCTGAACCTGTAGATCAGCTAGCAGTTCGCAAAGAAAACATCGGATCCATGCTGCTATAGCTTTGTTCATTTTAATATGTCTAATTCGATAAGTTTTTGAAATATTCAGTCTGTAAACTTTTGGCTTATTCTACCGTTCATTAAACAGGATCTCAATTGCCTTACTGAAATGAGAGCACTTGGAGAAAATTTGAAATTATACAACTATCATCATCTAATTTGCTTTGAAAAATTAATTAATGAAAGAAAATTTATTAGGCGAAAATTAAGGTGCCTTGTTATCAACTTATCTGATCGGATATGTTGATCAGTCACGTTTTGTAAAATTGTGAAATTTAAGCAGCTAAGAATGCATTTCCGAAGATGCTTCTGGAGATCATGTTGTTGGTTATGGTCAAACATCACTGCCCATTTTAACGATTTAATTTAACTATTTGTCGTCCATGTTGTTTCAACTTATGTCGAACGTGTAATGTGTGTTACTTGTGCATTTTTATTATGCAAAATATTAAGGAGAAATATCAGGAATGGCTTGTAGGACTAAAAATTGTCGCCTTTCGCCCTGGAACTTATGTCTTCAGTCATGAGAATCAGGAACTAATGCCTCCGTAGAGTTTACCATGAATTTTCTTATATTAGTAAGAACTCAAATTAAAAGTGAATTAGAAGATAGTTAAACTAGTTCAATAGAATGACGCGAATTATAAATTCTTAGCTATCCGTTATTCTAGCGGAGCTCATGCGATTATTTTAGGTTATAATAAATTTTAACGGTCTCTTCTGCGATGGTAAACTATTTAAAGCAGGACTAAAATAATAGAGGCGATTGAATGAGTTCTTTCAGGGGTAGATGTAATGGGTACAATATAACGAAGCTCCTAACGCTGCCTTTCTTGTAGTTCTTAGATTTTGCTTATGAACTTCCGTCGCGAAGAAACTAGTAGCATAGAACCCTGCATTCAATTGATAATTCTTTAAATTAGTGCTGTAGCTCTACATTTCTCCCTCAACCATTATGCTTTTTCTGAAAGTTCATTATCGTAATTTTTCTATGTATGTAGGAGTTTTTAAACTTGTTTTCTTCCGTCTGTAAGTTTTGCTCTTTAGGAAATATTTTCTTTTTTGTAAATAGTTTTCAGCTAAGTGTTGTGGCTTTAACATGGTTAATTCCAAGGCCGTCCTAGACCTCTTCCTTACCTCTACGCTAAAAATATCAACAGCATTAGTCTTGTGTCACCGTGCTAGGTAGGACTGTACGTGTAAGTATAACGTCTTCGACTTCTGTTCCAATTTGGCTGAAGAAATCTTACATGCCACGTCTCAGTGCTGGTGATGTTTTCAAATTCTTTATCTCTAGCGACTACGAACCTGTTAGAACGTTCCCATCGAGAACTACACGTGTGAGTATGATAAAGTTTGATTAAGCTTGTTTTTCTCTAATTTTTTGAACTTCACCGTTCTTAAGAATTCGTTCCCTTTGCCACCAAAACACTCACCAGCTGAGACTGTAACGTTAGCCATAGGCTGTAAAATAGGCTTCCCCGAATCAAACTTATTTCTGGATATTAGTCTTGATTGCCATCTCATTTTCAATTGCCAGTTTTCTATCTGATTGCTATGGGAATTTCCCCGTGGAATTCTTTACGCTGCTGATTGTGTATTACTTAGAACAGCTTTTCTCTCTTGCAATTGGTGACACAATAAAATCCTCATGGAATGGCAGCTAACGTATTAATTTCATGCAAACTTCAAATTTTAAGCTATTCTTCTATTGAACTTTATAGGAAATACGTTCTCTTTGAATGCATACAATATCTCGACGTTTGAAGTCCTTATTTTAGCATGACTCATTGATTTACTGGTTAGTTTTTTTAAAGTGAGATATTGCTTCGATATATGTGCAATCTTACATGCAAATAAAATTTCCCGATTTGCGAGCATTTACTTTTGGGTTGATGGAAAATGTTGCGCGAAGAATGGGTGAACGTTAAGCGACTAGTCGTCTGAATTATAAATTTATACTTTTCTTGTTGCAATGATTGACGCTTAAGCTAATTTTTGGGGGGATTTTCAGAGACTTGGTGTTGAGAAATAATTCTTTTGCTTCAAAATTTTTTGTATGCTGTCGAATTTGATTTCGTAATTCTACATAATTTTGAAAGCTTGATATACTGAATAGAAAATTTTGTTTTATTCGTACGGCATTTTTAGCAGTAGTTTAGCTGCTGCCACCATGCTTGTACCTCTGATCATTTTGTTGTCCGACCGTAGCTGCATGCAATGATGAGTTTGTAATTTTTACTTAGTTTTGTTACAAATGTTTAGTTGGTGGTTGAGAGAAGTTTCCTTCGCACTAATTGGTCTCGACTGTCAGCTTGTAATGCAGGTAAATTTTATTCTGACAAGCTTACTAGCATTTGCGAAATGTATGAAACCTTCAAGCTTACCTGAAAAACATTGAAAGGCCGTCGGGTGCATGAGACGCTCGAAAGCATATTTGTGAATTCCACCTAGTGCGAAGGAGATTTTCCATTTCGAGTCCTTCACTAGCCTTAGTTTTTTATTTTCTTTGTCGCGTAATAATTGGCATTTGTGCTACCAGCTCTAATTTGATTATTTTTCAATTTCTTACTGGTACTTGGGCTCAATACAGTTGATCCTCGAGCTATACATCGTCTTGAACGAACTTCAACAGATACGGTTAAGAATCAGTCAGTCATTCATAACTTGGATCCAGCCTCGTATTAGTTGAATAACTGACTAACTTTTATCCGTACAAGTTAGGTTCTGTAATGTAGTTTTATTTACAAATCGGTAGTTTTTCTCTGCAGCCCGTCGTAAATTGTCGATACTTTTAACACAATCATATCGTTTTCGTCATGAAAATTCGATTAGAGGCTATTGTGAGGAAATTTTGTTACTGGAAATTTGAAATTATATTAAAGGGAAATAATTCTGTAGGTTTTTGTAAAGCCTTTTTTTATTGTTTTGACTTGATCGTTAATTTGCTTTTACTTATCACGTGAAATGAATTAATACGTTGATTACATAGTAGTTTCATTTCCTAAACCCTCTCGAAAATTCGATTAGTGCGTGTATGGGCACACTTTCAAAATGCTGGTATAATACTGTAAGAGTTCGATTTTTGGTGTCATGCCTAGTAACTCTTGAAACGTGTCCACAGGAATGTTCCAGTAGTAAACTTTTTGTTCCGATTTTTTGCTTCTCTTCAACGTTCCATGAGATTTTTTAATTAGAGCTTTTGACGAAATACCGATATTAGCCTTAATATCGATTCACGCTTATTTTTAGCATTGAATTAGAGGTAAAATGTTACTCAATATAATAGTTTCGGTTGATGACTTCCAACATGATAGTTTCAGAGTGCGTCAATTTCGACGGCAGCAGCTGAACCACGTCTGGATAAAATTTCTTTTATTTAGTATGGAATTGAGGTAACGAGAAACCAAGAATGTGGGGACAGAAGATTTATCCCCACATCCTGCGCATAGAAACAGCATGATAGAAAGAACTTTTTGAAACAAGATGAAAGTTGAAGGAAATAATAGGAGCTGGAAAAGACAGCAGTGAACCGAAAAAAATAATGGTTCGTAAATAATGAGAAAACTTATTTCTACAAAAGGAAGGCCAAACAACTTCCGCTTGATAAATCACATCTTTCATATTAGAACGCTAGTTTGAATAGATTTTAAAGTTGTACCACTTTTAAGGCCGTCTTCGCTAGATTTGAATTCAAAAGTGTTTGTAGGTCATCACGAAGCGTTAACTATATGTAAACGAACATTTCATCTCAAATTATCAGCTCATAGTTTTAATGGGAAGTATGCGCAAAGATTTCATCCATATACTGGGACAGAAATACTAAGAAGATTCAACAAGCTACTGCATTCGAAGTCATGAAAAATAGCAGACATTATATTCAAAAACATTCTCCATACACATTTATATCAGACGTTTTCATTTGCGCAAATATTCAAGCTAAAAATCATGTTATACTAAAATCAAAATAAAGCTCAAAATAAACAGACTCATGAATGATGGATCAAACTTATAGTATCATCAGGAGAAACGCTATGTCCCTGAGACGAGATGAAAAATTCAGTCATGACCAAGATTTCACTCTCTGGAAGTGAAGGCAACTCATACGTTTTGATTCGCACGAAGTTCCCGAGATAAGTCGTGTGGTCATGAATACTTAATCGCGAGGTTCAAAAAGCGCACTTTCAAAGTTCGAAAATCTGAACTCATGTGCGTGTCAGAACACAAAATTTCAACCTTGCACATGTAACCTTCTTTCTAGGGTTTTTATTATATTCTTTTTAATTGGTCTGGTACAATTAATCTAAATATGCCTCAACCCATACTATCAACACAGAAAAAAATTCATCAGTAAATAACTGTTTCAATGCAGTAGAAGTAACTGCGGTATCTGATCCTTCTTGAAGACAGGCGTGTGTTCAAGTGGAAAACATAACATGGTACGATTAAAAATATATTTATAATAATATGTCAAACAAACATCAGTTTACTTGAAAGACTGGTGCAAAACTGAAAACAAAGTTCAATAAAACGTTAATTGTAATATAAATACGCAATTTCATCGAAAATGAATGAAATTAAGAAAAGTAAGAAGTGACTAATAAAATAGCCACCCAACACAACACATGTCCACTGGATGTTACAACATTCCAGTAACTATTCCAGCGAACAAAAATACTACATAATGCTTATTCAGAAAACAAGAATTTTTCAAAGCATTTTTCCACGTTCTTTTGCATTGTTTCTGTTATCTAGCATTGTTAGATCGTTGTTCGTCCCCATAATTATGTAATTTTGAATGGTACAATTTTTGGATTCTGACTACGGGACTTGATACATTTACGATCGAATAATTTTCGATTTCACTTTGACTGTATTAACGACTTGGTAATAATCTGATCCTAAACCATTAACCCATTTTCAAACCAATAGACAACAATTAAGTTATAAGTTTGAATATACGCCAACATCCGAATTGCAATACTCGCGAATGTCGTCTCTATAAGAACGCGAGTTAACGAACTTTAGAGAAGAAGCTATTCGCTTTGATGAGAATGAGGAGGATGAGGAGGATAGCCTGCAAGGGAGAAATTATATAAAAATTGAGCAAACAAATTCACCAATTTTCGCCTCGGTAAATCAAGGCACATTCGAGGAATAACAATAGAAATTATAACGAATGAATATAAAATTAGAGTTACAATATTTATCTCCTTTAGAGAATACAATACTGTTCAACAGGTCGAATTCTCCACTAAAAATATACATAGGGTAGGTGCGCTACACAATATTACACAGATCTATGCAGAAACTTTGTTTATACATGCACACACGCGCGAATATCTCATTGTTCCAAATATCCCATTATTCCACTGTTGACTAATTGAATTCACTACTTACTCTCTATCGACACGATTTCAGAGTGCCGTGAGAATGTCTGTTTAGTTGAACATCTGAAAACGACGTTGAGTAATGAAGCCATTAAAACGTATCACGAACTTCAATGAACCGTTACATTTTCCACAATTGAACACGATAGTTTCCGAGCTTGCAAGCTTGCTATGCTACGCTTTTAACTCAAGGAATGGCTGGCGGCAATTATCTTGCGTCAAGACACCATTGGTCCCAAGCTGCGCGTTTCAGTTTTTCACATTATGCGCCGAGCCTCTCTCAAACCACGCGCATCTTCTTCATGCGGACGAAGATGAAACGCATTTTTTTCCTCACTTTCAGCGTGAGAATAATCAACGTGGCTGTCATGCAATCAGCGCATATAGGAAGTTCGCTCCAGGGGGAACTATTATAGAGCACAAAAAGTAAATCAATCGAGAGGAAACATAACAGCGTCTTTTTGAGCACGCACAAATGACTACGAGAACAAAAGAATGCACCACCCAACTTTTATGAATTTTCAACAATGATTCAGGTATAAACGCGAGAGAAGGAACTACGGGTAGCAGCAAGTGATTTGGATACATGGGGCTAGTGTCACAATTCAGCCCGCTCTACGAAGCTGCTAAGTCAATGCTACCGTCAGAATAATCTATTGACAGTTTAAACGTATAATGACAGAAATTGAGTCAGTGAAGATGTATCACTTAGAAAGGACTACCACACATTCCAAATGTTTAGCGGATTTCCGATCGCTGACTACACTCTAAAGTTACTTTTATTACTTAGAAAATCGCGTCGTAAACGGAGATATATTGGTTATTCTTAGGGAACAAAATTAAGAAAACGTGTCGTGACATACAAAACAAACACGTGACCAGTAAACACTATCTTTTCAAGAACTCATAAAAATATAATTCTTTACTTGTAAGTATGCAATGTTCTTATCATGGGAAGCGTGAGGGTCAATTGCTCGAATCTAAAAGCAGATAATGCAAGTAAAGTAAGAAAAAATTGATAACAGTCCTGCTGCAATATGATCAAACGAGTTTATAACTGACTCATGTTTTCTATTTACAGAAAAACTAACAATTGACTACGTAATAACTATGTGCAAAAGACGATTATTTAAAGTGAATACCTAAATCGATCTGAAATGTCATACATCAAGATCAAATTCACAATCAATTGAAAAATTCAATTATACGTAATTTATTTAAATTTAAAGACGTATCATCCACCACAGAAATATGGCATAACACACTGACAAAATTAAATTGAATAGCCATCCTAACGGTAGTATAATGAACGAGTATCTAATACCTTCACGAACTTATACAACTAGAGCAAAAATTGGCAGATTCATGGAGTAATATTGGATATAACGCCTACACAAGGATTGCATGAATTCAGAGAACCAAAAAAGTAATTCTCCAAGTATATTCAATAACTGCCAGTCCATGACATAAATAAGAGAACAAGACCTGAAAGTATGCTTGCATGCATGCAAATTGTGCATCATTTGTTAACAAGACCAACACTAGGACCCAAATAAAAAGAGCGTTTCGTAGTCTTAAGCAACTTCACTTAGAACGGAACAATTCGGCTACCAGGAGTTGTTTACTTTGGCAGGACTCCAGGGTTACAATAAACGAACAGAATAAATATCAATAAATAATATCGACGTATTTGTTTGAAGCCTACCCACAACACAAACATTTGCGGCAAGACTAAAACAACATGAACAATTACCGACAAGTTCCCGTAACACCATCACGGAAATCGCTTCTTTGAGCATTCTTTGAACTTCTCAACTGTTCACGCTGTTCACACGAAATCGGAAGAATCAATAGATGTGCCTGTCAGCAGAACATGTTACACCATAGCAAGACCGAAACATTTTAATTTAGAAAGTGCTTCGACAGTTCATTTCATGCTATGAAAAAAATAGCAGATCCCGCTAAATTTACTGATCATATTACAAATTACGAAGCAAAACAGTACCAGCCTACAACGCAGCTCACCCGACATGGCCACACCTCAGCACATGTGGTGTGGAATTTCTAAGCGTAGTAGGAGGGAGAGAGCAGCAGATCGTTGAGCGTGTCGAGCTGGTCTGGGGTGAAGCTCTGTTTGTGTTCCTCCCAATTGTCATGGTGGGTGCGCCGGAAATTGCTTAGGCTGTCGCGGATGCTGCCCTGAAAATCAGAATGAAAATTTTGTTTCACCAGTCAAAAAAATTTCTAGTAAACTGTTGCAACGGCTGTGATATCGAACGAAGAAAAGTGAATAATTTACCATGAAAATTTGGTCCTTATATTTTAAAGCCAACTGAACCCATCAGCTCTTTTCTGTAAAATTTAAGTTCAAGCGTTACTGGATATAATGAAGAAAGAACGATAGAAAATAAGAACACTACAAAATGTAATATAACCAGTGATACCGATATGTAGATACTCGTCAAGATTAGATTAAAAGTTGGTTCACGCCTCTCGAACCCCAACCAATGCGTTTTCACAAGAGAAAAGTAGCATTTTGTAACGAATTAAAGAAACTCGGTATCTATGTACAAAGTTTTTCCATAATCCTAAACAAGGTGTCTTCACAGCAACTGCAAGATAGAGGGAAGTTTATAAAATGAGATAAAAGTTGACGAAGAAAGTGATAGCTGAAAAAGACGGCAGTGGACGGAAACGAAGTAGAGAAACAAAAAATTTATTTTACTTCAACCAACCAACCAAATAGGAGAACAAGATCTGAAAGCACGCTTATATCCACGCAAATTGTGCCTCATTTAGCTCGATACCTCATATTTTTCTTTCTGGAGCGTACTCCTCGAGAATAATAATCTTCAAAGATTACTAGTACATGGAGTAGTGCATGAAATTCAGAGCGGACATTCTCCTCACATAGGAAGAAAAAGAAAAGCTGTTTTATTCTTTTTTATTTATATTTGAATATATGAATAGCCTGCAAATACGTAATCTATGACTATTCTTCAGTCATTTAGAAAGTTTTCAGAAATCAAACTTAAACTGAAGGCGAGACTTTTGATGGTAATGACGAAGTTAACGACTAATTTATTTAAAGAAGTCTCAAACAAATGAACTGATGGTAAAAGGCGGTTCACATTTTGAATCACATCTCACATTTCAACGTTCAAATTTATTTACTACTCAAAACATACACCAATTAACTTTTGGCCCATTTCTGCCAGCTAAGTCTGTACCGATTCTGAAAATACGTTCCAAGCTCAAAGGTCATCAGAGGGCTTAATGGATGCCACTAGGACCTAAAGCCTAAATGGCAGAGCAAGGCAAGGAAAATTGAACTCAGGCACAGATCCTCACACCTGACGTATGCATGTAGATAGGGTTAATACATTTAAGGGGGGACAACCCAGCGATTTTTAAATTTTGATCCGATTGGTCTGAAATTTGGCCAGTATATGTATTTTTTTGAAGAAAAAAAAATATTTTACTCCTGTAACTTTTTCGATTTAAAATTTAAACTTCCTTTTTAAAAATTTAAAAATCCCTGGGTTGACCCCTAAGTCAGTGAAGAAACATTAACAGGGCGTCGACTCACAGCAATTGGTTGAGGCAAGTTGATGCAATCGGCGAGCGTGCAGAGCACCTCCGGTAGGTACTCAGGCACGCTGTAGGGCGCGCTCTCCACGAAGGCGGCGAGGCCGAGCACAGCCCCGTGCACCGACACCAGCCGATCGCTCGACCAAGTCTTGCTTGACGAGGACTTGCGCAGTGCCTGACGCACTCGTTTTGTGAACCCACTCTGTTCAACAGGGAACATGCACGGAAATCAGGAGATGAGCACGTACGATAACTTTCACACAAGGACATTGATCTTAACATCTGAGCACATATTTTTCTACGAAAAAATGCACTTGAACGTAAAATACTTCAAGTCTACACTAAATTGTAGTTTATTTTGAATCGTTTATGCATCTGTGAGCATACACAGACAGTCAAATATGAAAGTAGAATTTTCGAATAGTCGCATTTCATCATATCAAGAAACATGAAACGATCTAAAAACAGCCACAAATATTACTTTTGCTGGTTGATAACATAATCAAATTATATGGTAGGTAAATGAAAATGATAGAATTACAGTTGATTGGAAACGGTTGTTGCAAAGAAAACGAAACCCGACACACTCCACAAGATATACCTTTTAAACATAAGAAAAAATTGAAAATTAGCGGCAAACCCCTACAGTGAGAATTTACATGCACTATACACCTGATATACGCTCAGGCGACCATAAATTTTTGCTCGCCAAGTTTATTTTCTTAGGACAGCCATTCTCACAAATTGGTTTCCTAAGGAAAAAGTCTGCTAATATAAAATTTGAAAATCTGCATGAGCTTAAAGAGAAGGATACACATTGCAAGCTGTGAGCTCAGGTCGCCAGCCTGGAGTAGTTAGACGCTCACCCTGACAGCGGCGGGGTCCCGCACGAAGTTGATGTGAAGGAGACTGGAGAGCACCTGGGCGGCCATGTTGCGCACCTCCAAGCGCGCATCGGTGATACGGGCGTGCACCACCTCCAGTGCAAGCTGCGGTGCGCCATCACAGGCCATCATTGTCAACGCGTTGTGGAACACGACCATCTGTAGCACGCCCAGCGCTGCGCTGCGTGCTCTCCACCACCTGACAATCGACCACATTGAGCAACGTTACCTTCATTTTGGGAGTTATGGTGATTAGCGATCAGATAATGGCGCCAGTGGTATAGTGATGTAAACAATGATCGCTTGGAAAGTGGAGTTATTTTCGTTAGTTAAGAAACATACTGCAGAAAAGAATACGTGATTATGATAAAATATGTGGCTTGTATGATAATGACAAAAAATTTGAAAATTCAGTCCCTGACGTGAAAAATCATGTGCAAGTGAAATGTCACTATTCAATACATTTGATTCAAGACTCCATAGCCACATGAAATCCGATCCTAAGAAAGCACAGAGAAGGGATCATTTAATATGAAATGTAGCAAATAGGGAAAGCGAGTTTCCACATAAATTACCCAGCGAAAAAAAAACATCAAATTAAAAAAGAAGAAAAAATTTTAAAACGGAGACAAAGAAAAGACATGAAAACAGGACAAAGTAGAATGGACACAAAAGAATAAAGTCCCAAATGCCTATCCATTACTGAGTATCCCGTACTGTTAAAAAACACACCTGGACACAGTAATCTGCTTCAGACGTCGCTTTAGTTCTACAAGCCTTACCTGTACTCGGCTATCTGCTGCAGGCGTTCCAGAAGAGGAAGAAGGTCTTTTTGCTGTACCAAGGACTGCCCTATTGTGCAGAGCGCAGACACGCAGTTGCTGCACACTTCCTGCTCGCTGTCTACGCTCTCCAGCTGGCACAGGGCGCCCAGAAGTCTGCCCAATTTACAATTACGTTAGTCAGTTCAAGACTAACTAGCCACAATAAAGGCGATCTCAAGAGAGCAAAGAGAAGGTACAATTTAGTATGGGCTATAGCAAACGGGGAATCTATGCACAGAGTGTGTTCCCGTACATGATACTCCGAGGATAAAAACAACAAGTTGCGGAGGAAGAGGAAGAAAACACAAGAAAGAGCAAGAAAGAGAAAGAAACGACAAAGAAGAGATAATGAAGAAGGCATGGAAACTGAAAGAAGTAACGAGGGTACAAGACAGAAGGTGCAAAGATCTATCTATAGCTGAGGTAAACTACCAGTATCTCCTTTGAAGCCTCTCCATTAAGCAAACGAAATTAAAATCGTAATTGATGTACAAGCCGTGAGAAAAAATCCAATAACATAAAACTAAAAAAAATGCATGCACAAAACTTTATATCTGCCAACACTGTGGAACAGCAGAACACCGAGGTTTAGCGTTCACAGTTCAACTACGAAAGTCGAGTCTGGTACCAACCATCTTTCATTAAATGACAGAAGCAATAGTTGATACATAACACGGTAAGGTTCACCTCTTCCAACATCAAAAGATCACATCAAATCAGACAATAAATTTTGCTAGTATTAATATAAATATTTTAAATATACATGTTCACTTACGGTAATCAGAGGAATAGAGCGAAACAGTTTCCATGAAAAGTAAGGAAACTATACAAAGAACTAATGAGGTAGTTGATGAAGTATGAAGAGCTTGGTAAGCCAAAGGAAAGAAACTTATTAAGTTGAATTGACACACATGTAACTATCGTCAGAGACGTATCCAATGTATTTATGGTGAGGAAGCTTCAAGACAGAATATAAGACCGAAGAGAGTAAGATAAACGTGTTGTGAATAAGAGTAAAAAGCATGGCAGAAGAATTCTGGATGACAAATGTGACACACAGTGACACCACCTCACTTGTAGACAGGAGTAGGCACGGCATGGTGGTTGCGTGTACACAAAATTTGGACGAAGTAGCACATGGTGTTGATGATCCTAAATGCATTCTTGCGCTCGTCTGTCTCCCCCGCAACGCTGTCGCAGGACGGGCTGGGTAGCTGTGACGCAGACGTCCCGTTTGGTGGGTCCACTTCGACGTTGTCTGATGTCGTCTTGTCATCTGACGTAGAGTCCTGGTTGAAGTCAGGAGCCTCGCGCGACGGTACGTCTATGGCTGCTTCTCCTGACGTCGCGTCTTCTTGAGCTGTCGATTCCATGCTTGCGTTGCTGCGCATGTTGTGGCTGCAATTAGAAAGAAATTTTTTATATTAGAATGAACGCCTCGTCGCTTCACACATAGTTAAAAAAAACGATTACTGCCAACCAAATGAAAAAATTTTCCGGCTTGATCAGTATCAGTAAAGATAAGAATATAAAGATGCGTAATTTCTGAATATATTGACTTAAGAAGAAAATGACAAGAGAAAGACATGAGAAAAATTGTTACTATGTAACTGTTCCATAATAAATTAAAAGTCAACAGATCACACTGTATTACAACAGGAACAACATTCAATTATGAGGAAGACAATTTGAACAACTTAGAATACAAATAAAATACAGGTTTCAGGATTATTTCGCTCAGGAAACAAGATAAAAATTGCCACGTTTTCCCCACCTGCTCCACAAAATTCATGTTAACTACACTTTTAGAAACGAAGAAAGTGATAACTTTAACGCAACAAAAAAAAAATGTCTTGAAAATACAATCAAAATGGCATTATAGTTCATTTTTTCGAATCATTCCTTGCAAGGAATCAACTCACCAATATACAATGTTGTAGCGCCAATCAAATAATAATTAAAATAAATAATATTAAGTAGAAGCACAAGGAACACATTCAACCAAAAAATGCTTATTTCAACACTCGCAAAGAATACAAGAAGGATGAAAAGACTAGGCAATTAACACAGGGAAGGAGCGGCCCACCTTGAATCACCGGTCTGCGCAGCGACCATCACTTCAGCAGGCACCATGTGGCGCAGCATGTCTGCAGGGCTCTGAGCCGCCCCTCGCAGCCTGGGGTCAGGGCCCATCACGAGGCTCAGACTATCGCTGCTGCTGTTGCCGCCCCCTGAGTACTCCTGCAGGCTGCCCAACTGACTCAGCACGTCATCAACAAACGCGTCCAGACTGACTACATCAGGCAATTTGAAAGAGAACCCACTCTTCTTCGAGTAGAACAAGCCGGTGCTCAAAAAGAACACGTTATACAGCACTCTGCAAAATAGGAAGCATCGGACAGATCAGAATACGAGGAGATGTGATTGATTGTAAGTTAGTTTAATGATCCCTAACTATAAAAAATGCTACAAAGAGAGGAGGAACGATGAAGGCACCATTTAGCAAGGAGTTAAGGAAACGCGGAATTTATGCAATAGGTGAGTTTCCCCACAAGATTCCCTGCGCACAAAAGCAGTAAGTTGAGAAGGAAGTTCATGAAACACGATGAAAGTTGAAATAAAAATAACAAGAGCTGAAGTAGGGAACCAAAAAAAGATGCTCCTAAACAGCACAAAAAACATTCTATTTCAACAAAAAGAAGGCCTACCACTCGGTACCTCACATTTCCCCCGGGGAAGCAGTAATTCCTACAGATACAATAATGGGATTCCGAGGAGAGAATTCGAAATGGTGATGGAATATACCCAACAGGAAAAATACCGGCATCAGGAGACGATACACACCATCACAGATACGGTGGCATCAGCGATGGTATTGCTCTCAACTATACCTTTCACTTTCATGTTGAGTTACAAGAGATCTGTGTTTATTGGAGAATATTCTTGAAATTGTACAGAAATAGAAGAGATTATTAGTTGAATTCTCCCAAACCATGTGAAATCTATTCCCACGAGAAGAAAGAGGAAGGCAACACATAGTATCAAATTAAGGGAACGAGTTATCCATGCACATGTGTGTTTCCACACAAGATTCTAAAAAGTAAGATTGAAAAGAAGGTAATAAAAAAGATAAAAGTTGAAGAATAAAGAAATAAGTCTGTACGAAACAGAAAATTTTATTTCAAAAAGAGAAAGGGTAATATAACCTTTAGCTAGGGGCTTCATATTTTCCCTCTGGGAACTTAATTCCCATAGATCAAAAATTTGTACACCCTTGGTACGGAGGACGTACATACTATAATAGTCAGTTAAAGGCTTCATTTCCATTGCATGGATATTTTCACACATGAAGAAGAAGAGACTATTTAGCATGGCCTAAGGCAAACGTGGAATCTACGCATAAGATGTGTTCTCACATAGGGTAGCCTATTTACAGCAACAAGTCAGGAAGAAAGCCGAATAAAAGACGAAGAGACAGCGAAAACGATAAAGAACTAAGAAGCAGAGTTAGTACGAATGATAGGAGTCCCAAAAGACCGCCTTTCACCGAAGCAATCTAACTTTTTTGCTTCTTCTAACCGCGGGGGCGCCAGTCTCCATAGCAAAGGTTAGACAAACTTAAATAACTTAAGCCTAGAACCTATGCTACCCCAGGAGTTCCTGGTAATGAAATTAGGATTTAAATGACGAGAGGGTGCTAGAAATGACTCAACTATGCCTTCTCAAAATAAGCCTTCTCAATTCTTTAAATATTGCAAGATTCTTTTAATAATTCAATCACGTTACTACACTGAAAACACATTACCACTGCATGCATGTAGAGAAGCGTTATGAGATTTTCAGCACAACTCTAATAGAGAGGGTGACTTCAGCCAAAAGACTTGGATTTTAATAAACCAGAAGAAACACGTTCAACACACACAAATAAATTCCTTCACGATTTAATGATACAAAAATCCATAATGTATGAACGGTATTGCACGAAAAATCATCTCTTAAACTACAGAGTAAACAGTCCAAGAGTGAAGTGAAATATTAGATATCTTTTCTCTTTCGTTTCCATGGTCCTGATGGCGTACCAAGAGCCAAATCCAAGGCATGTGATCTAGTGATGTATACCAATCAAGTTTTTCCAGTTGAAAATGCTTCAAATAATCTAAGAATTCTTATCAGAACGTTGATTCCTATTACAATATGACCATTGCAATCCTATTTAAATATTTCTTAAAATGAACATGCAAGCGTTCAACACCGACTTCACTACTGAACTTTTTGATCGGTTGTGCTTAAAAGCAAGCCAAACATCCTTGTCCAATAACATACCCAGCGCACATCATGGCTACGACATTATAGGCCCTTAGCATTCAAGTGGAAGGGTGCGTTACAAAACGTCTCAACCCAGGTACTAGGCGGCACAATAGTTTAGCCTGAGAAGTGAATAAAGGGACGGCACTCACGAGCTGACGCGGTCCCTGACGGCCTTGTAGGGATGTGAGAGGGCAGGACGCAGGAGCTGCAGCAGGCGCGGCTGCAGCTGCAGGATGCGCCACTCCTGCTGGTGCAGCAACGACGCACACACCGACAACCGGCTGCACGAGAACGGGTCGCGCTCAAGTATGTCTATTCATGTTCGAAAAATGAAACTTGCCACCTCCATACTGTGTCTTTCTGTTTAATTTGTGAGGCGCAACGGTTAATGCATACTTGGACTTTTTTCCTTTTTCTTGTATGGTCAATTACGCCCACACAATGAAGACATCGTTCAACTCAATAAATCAAATTACACATACGATTCCACCCCGTAAAACTTTTTTCACTTCATTCCATTATCGACTGGATGACGTAAACGCATCGACCAGCTTAAAAATGCTGGAAACTGAACCATGCATTGGATACCTAATCCACGTGTTGGAATTAAAACTAAAAATCAAGACGAATTACACTTTAACATAAGAGGTTCTTCAGAAACAAATAAGGAGGGGACCCTATAGAACGTCTCTACTACCTCATATGTCGGAAACGCTGCACAGCGTTTTGACATTCGGGTTGAAATACAACTAACTAAGAGTTAAATAGAAAATTTATGAAGTGTTTGCAGTCTCAGATTGATTGATTATAAATTAGTTTTAGCCTCCCTTTACCACAACAGAGATGTTCAATGAGAGGAAGGATGGAGGCACCATTTAGTATGGAGTTAAGGAAACGTAGAATCTTTCCACAAAGGGTGTTCCCGCAAGGGATCCCGTGCGCATAGAAATAGTAAGATAAGAAGGAAGGTTATGAGACAAGATAAAAGTTGAAGAAAGCCAGAGGTACTGAAAAACAGGACAGTAGTGAACCGAAAAAAGATGGTCCTTAATAAAACAAAAAACATTTTATTTCAACAAAAATAAGGCCTATCTAACTCTTTGCTCAGGACCTCACATTTTCCCCTTGGGAGCGCTAATGCCCATAGATACAACAGTTGTATCCCCCTGAGGTGTTACAGTCTCAGAAATACGCAGAAAAGAATAACAACCGAATGTGTCGTAATATGCTACATTTATGATGATGGAAAACTTTAAAGTGATTCCAGGACAAAAACCCTATCCACTCTTAAACAAAGAGTTACTGGACTTAGAGGACTGTGCTTTAAATAGAGCTGTTAACGAGATATTCAAGAAATTGCACTGGAATGTACCGAGACATGACTATACAACAGCTACAATGAGAGAAAAAATGTACAACCATCGCAATATGATAAATTTCAGCTTTACTTCAAACACAAATTCACTCTTTTTGAAACAGAAGTAGCATCAACGATTTACAATGGAATGTATCTACACATGATGACTGACACAACAGTTACAGTGACTGAAAATTTGAAACTTCATCGAAAAATTAGGGCTAGAATGGTAAGTTTAATGTGCACAGAAGGAAGGAGAACACAACTCACCACTGAACGTTGAAGGACGACGATGCCGCAATATCAGGGAAGTCAACAAGGAACTCCACTAGAGGGGCCATGAGATTGGAGTCTCTGTCCATGCTGATCTTCGAAATGGCCTTGGACCAGTTCTCCATGGCCTCAGCGGACATCTTGCTGAAGGCGAGAGACAGCGTCTCCGTAGCCAGGTCCATGGCACTACGCCATGCTGCGTACGGCCAGTGCTTCGTCGCGCGAATGAGACCTGAGACACGATCACCCAGGCCTCGTTATGAAAACATCCTCGAGTGATGCAAATCAAAATGGATGCGACGCGTATTAGGCGCGCTTTTACAGCCTCTCACAGGTGTTGGTGCAATGAGGCATATTTATAGGGAAGAATGTGCTTACATAATGTAACGTTACATTATACTTATGAAAGTATTATTGAACATTGAGGAAAAAGTAGAAGCTCCATTTCACCATCTAAGTTTCCCTTCTTCATCTTCTCAGGACAGTCCCACATCGTGACTGGAGCCAATGCACTATTTTACATTTTTTTTCGCCGTGTCTAATTTATTAGATTATTTCTGGATTTATTTGATTGCAGAAAAGCTAGCTGGTATCAGCACTGCGCGAGTATTCTAGTATGACATGGATATGGCATCCACAACACGCGCTGCACCTACTCAAGCATTCAAAATGAAGCAATAGCGGGAAAGAACGCGCACAACACGCTCTTCACTTCGGAGCCAAAGAAGTGTGTTCTACACAATACTTGCGACAAGCGCTCGTTTGGATACAATGTTTCAATTACTAGCGGTTTTGAGCGTCTGAAGAATGGAAAGGAAGAATTTTAGCACGCACCTGCAAGCATCTCTGCTGCACAGCGCTGGCTGGCTTCTGCTGTGTCGTCAGCCAATCGCACAAGATGCAGACGAACGAGCGGCAACACACAGGGTCCGTAGTTGCGGAACAGTCCCTGTTGAAATTCCCATTGTTTTACACCACGACTAGAGTACTCATGGATGCATGTTTACTAGTATTATCATTTCCTCGTTCAGATCGCCTTTGAGAGAAGTACCTGACTGCAGCAATTTATATTAGTATTTGAATTTGATTAAATAAGAAATTATCTATTCACGCTTCGAGTATTCGTTAATTTCCTCTTCACCCCACTCAGCCCTTGCACCAGAAATGGTAGTGAATGAAGTATGAAAGGTAGCCCCACCCTCTCTCGATGAAGATTCAACAAAACCACGACTCGTGAGTATCCAAATCTGTTCAAGAGACTGGGCTTCATGAAGACCGATGTCATCTCTCCTCTTCTGACTTACGGTATATGTCCAAAATAGGTCTGTTCCTCTAAGACACCTAACGTGTTGGTTTCCGATACTAACACATACCCTACGCCTTATTAAAATTATTATTATTATATCAGAAAGCTTTAGCCTCCCTTTACCACGACAAAGATGTTCAAAGAGAGTAAGGGTGAAGGCACTATTTAGTATGGAGTTGAGGAAACGCGGAATCTATACATATGGTGCATAGAAACAGTAAGGTAAGAAAGGAGTTCATGAAACAAGAAAAAGTTGAAGAAGAAAGTAGTAGGTGCTGATTAACATGGACAGCAGTGAACCAAAAAAGATGGTCCGTAACAAAAAAAACATTTTATTTTAACAAAAAAAAAAGCTTACCTAAGCTTTAGCTCGGACTCTCACATGGTCCCTCTGGAAGCGCTAATTTCCATAGATACAATAATTGTCTCCCCCTGAGAAGGACGTGTTATTCAAAACCTTATACCTCATTAACTAACGCAATTAAATCTTACGTGTGCACGCACTCATAAGAAACAAGTAAATAAAATACCTGCAGCAACATGGATGTAAAGCAGTCTTAAGAATTACTCCCAAACTCTCACACCACGGGTCTTCTAACATTTGATATAACGACTATCCAAAACGGACACTTCTACTAACTTCATTTTTCTGAATTTCTTCCACAGCAAAAGTGTTCGTACCACCTACGCCCACTTACAATAAGCGGCACCTCTCGGCCCTCACCTTCCATAAGGCCATCTTGCGCGCATCGAAGCGCTCAGCGTTGTTTCTCTGATCCTCGAGCGTGAGGAGCTCCACAAGGCGGCTCAGTTTCAGCTCATCTGTGAAGAAGAGGAAGATGACGCGCTCCGCCGGGCTCAGGTCGTCAACTGGCCGGTCCAACGGGGGCTGCTCGCTCGGCGGGCAGTAAACGGAAACTTCCCTGCAAACACAGCCACGTGTTAATTCCTGAATTATCCTGAAGTTTGAAAAATTGAAATATAACGGCTTCTATCAATCTGCACAGCACTTATTCATCAATGGTCGCTGTAAGAAGCTGCCATTGGTAGAGTTGAGGACGAAAGTTTTCAAGTATGTTAACTAAGAAATATACAAGCTATAGTATACGTATTGAACTATCTCCACACATAATATGAAATTTGCCAGTTGCTTGGTTGTTTTCCGTTTGCCTTACATGTACCACAAAATCAGTGATTAGCGGCACTACGTTAAAATAAATGAGAAAAAGTAAACACTTACGAATATCCTTATTGTCATACACTTAACATCTCTACACGTCATACACTTTAAAACAAGGGTACATGACCACTACTAAGTTTCTGTTTTGAAGGGGCAATGTGTTACAACGACATAATAAACCAATTTGATACTCGCAGAACTTAATTGAATTAAGCAATAAGAGCAGAGTTTTGGGAACACATAGCTCTCGCAGATGTTCAGATGTTATAACCACACAATAATGAAAGAGCCCAAAAAAACAGAACAGAACAAAATACTGCGTTACAATATTTATTTGTACGCGTGTGTCGCTATAATGAAAATTTCACTAAGACACGGAATCATAATTTCGAAACCAGTCGTCTGACTAATTAAGTTGAGCCAATACCAGCGCATCGGCAGGATGACTACCTCACTATTCTATCATTAATTGTTCAGTGCGCGGCGTTTGCTGCCTTTATCAATGAATGCCTGGCTCCAACATGAAAACACTTAAGAAAACGTAGGAATTTCTAAATGTTTTAAAAGCGACGAGCGGTGGTTAAAAGGTATGAGAAAGGAAATTTATAATTACCGAGGCCAACACGTGAAGCCGATGTAGGTGGGATGTATGAATGGCCGCTCGTTGTATTCTGCTTCACTGATATCTTTATATTTAGGGTTGTACTGCAGCCATCTGAAAAATATTAAGTTTTGTTAGACGGACCATGTTCGCGGTAGCCTAACACTTTCCTAGAATTGCAGCTGTATCGCCGCACTTCGGCTTACATGGTCATCACAATGAATTTTACCAACACCCACCCAAAATTCGACAATTTCAAAGGCAATGCAAGATCAAGGCATTGAGGGTAACAATTTGACTGACATTTTAAAACAGCTCTTATACCTGCGAGTTGTTGAACTGACCTATTGTCGTCCCTGTCCACGCCAGGACATAACCTCTGGACTACAGGCAGGCTTTGCTTCTGCTCGTCTATGGTGCCGGCAGGGGGTTGCAGCAGCTTCTTCTTGTGAGGCCGCTTCAGGTTGCGCAGTACGTTCGACATGAAGTACACTGATAGCTGCAAATAGCAACGAAAAGAACACAGTGAGCCAATATAAATACATATTTTCATTCAAAATTTCTTGCATATCCCTGTTCAAGTAACTTCTGATTTAATATCAGTTTGTGTTTAGTTTTTTCATTAAAATTACGATGCAACTTCTATCCTAGAATTACGAGGTGACTTGCCTATTAGATCCAGAAATAACCTAACACTGAAAAATCTAAAATCATTACACTACACAGAAATTGATGCTCAAAAAATGATCAAATTAGCTAATCGAAAGCGTCAAAGCAAAATAAGTTCGGTTAACATGGGGTTCGCATGGCACGCGGCCTATTTTATTCATCCACCTTCCTGATGTGGATGTTGTGGTGGACGAGGGCGGAGGTGAGGCTCTCAGCACCCGAGGCAGGGAAGGGCACGTCTGGCCGCACCAGCACGCCCAGCATCCCGATGGCCATGTGCTCGTGCCGCCACTGGCTGTGGATCACAACACCACTCCAGCGTCACAGCAACCCAGGTTAACGAGGCGCACCAAGTGCGACTTTAAAACCATGAAATTTTGAATGTGGAAAATATGAGGAGCTCTGATGGAATTTCAGTTGTGAACGTCACCAGCTGATTGTCTTCCCAATGAATTGGCCCCGTGAACAAGAAGTTAAAGCTAAGTATAAATACACGTTAGACTCCATGAGTCACGGCTACGCCAGCGACAATATCATTTACTACCCTAGAAATACTTAAGTGAAGCGGGCTTGGGTGATCAATGGCAATAAAGCATGTCCCCTCAAGCTAAACAGCATGATACTTGGTCAATCTCAGGGTGAATGCTATCAACTAATTCAAAAATAGTTTATATCGACAGAAGTGCTGGGAAATGAAGATTACCTCATTTTTTAGCATGAAAAATCATAAACGTGTCACCGCGTCTCTGTAAACCAACTGCAGCTTGTCCAATAGCACATCAGCTACAGCAAGGCTGCTCAGTTCTTGATTCTAATCTCGTCAGGTGGCACAAGCAACGGAACTAGGTTGACAAAGCCGCAGGTCGATAGGAAAAAGTTTACTTTCCAGGCCTCTGATTTTCCTTGCAGTTCACGCGTGTGTTTTTAATAAAACGCGATATAGGAACGCATTAAAAATTTCCGCTTATTTCAAGGTAAGCACTGTGGTGATCCCAGCGGCAAGCCGCGGACCTCCACAAGACCTGAGAAAAGCTGCCTCCAGACT